>BLSH010422254.1:1334950-1357581 GCA_018402905.1 Glandirana rugosa
TCGGAGTCTTGCGCTACCGGCACCCAAGATGAAAGTCGAGTGATTGCGGCTGCGGTAGATGTCGAGTTTTTGCGACTGCAAAATACCCCGGTAACTGATTGTACCTCTCGACGTTTTTTGCTGTCTTTTGCGGCCGCAGTTTTTTGCAGGCACACATACTCCGGAATTTCGTGTCTTTTATATTAAAAAGTAAACTGTAACAGAGGTGAATCGGTGTTACACCATATTTCCAATTTAACTTGTTTACTTATAGTAAATGACACATAGAAAGAACAACGAGCTGAAAGTAGAACCCACGGCCATCGCGTTCTGAGGCTGTAACGTTTTGGCATTTTTTGACGCCGACTAACGCCAACAAACGCCAACTAATATTGTACCAGCGTTTTCCGGCGTTTTTTGACGCCAACGTTTTTAGGTTGCAAAATAGCAGAGGGATGGTTTTTTTTTTAAAAAACGCCTATTGACGCCGACGCTCACTAACGCTCACTAACGCAGATGCATAACGTTGAAAAACGCAGATTTTTTTTCCTTGACGTCGGGCCCGACGATTTGTTTATTTTTTAAAGAAACATCCGTGTGTATGAGGCCTTATGGGGCAAAGATAGGTTGGCAAGTGATCTGCAGCTAGGTAAGAGGTCCTCCACTATCAGAACCAACATGCAGGCAGCTGTGTCAGAGCCTTCATTTCACCATTTCTTCAAAAGAGCCAGATACACATTGGTGTACTAAGGTATCCACCATTCTATTTTCTGTCCTGAAATTTCCCTGTAGTAGTTTCCAGCTCTGGAATCATGACATTTTTTACCACAAAAGGATTCTCAGTTCTCTTCTCTACATACACTATAAACTTAATAAAAAATGAAACAAAAAATGTCATGGGGAGTCTCAGACTACTTTATAATTACTATCATATATAGCAGGAGTCTCCAAACTGTGGCCCGAGGATGGGTGCAGCCCTTTGCTAGCTTTTATCTGGTCCTTAGGGCACTATTCCTTCCAAATATATGAGGGACTACTCCTCCAACTGACGCCAACAATGGGGCACTATTTCTTCCACTGCTACCAATGATGGAGTACTATTACTCCCACTAATGCCAATTATGGGGCACTACTCCTCCTCCTACTGAGCACAAACTCTGAGGCCATGTTTATTCTCACTGATGCTGGGCTCAGTACATTTTCCCACTGGCCACAACCTGGCTCCCCTAAAGTCTGAAGGACAGTAAACTGGCCCTTTGTTTGAAAAGTTGGAAACCCTGATATATAGATATCTTGCTGCTGTAGACCCACAGAGAGAAAGTGGTGGGTGATTACATCCACTATTTTTCAAAATGGAAGAGGAATATTCTGTTAATAGAAGCAACTCTGCTTTTTAAAAAAATATACCAAATTTAAGTTGAACACATATTGGAATGGATTTACTAAAACTGGAGAATGCAAACTCTGGTGCAGCTGTGCATGGTATCCAATCAGCTTCTAACTTCAGCTTGTTCAATTAAGCTTTGACACAAAAAACCTGGAAGCTGATTTCTATGCAGATCTGCACCAGATCTTGCACTCTCCAGTGTTAGTGAATGAACCCCATTGAATTCCATCAGATTTGCGCTGAATTGGCCAAAATGTATTTAATGGGATGCCCTGTTGGCACCACCCACCTTGACAAAAACCTGGTGAAAATATTTATCTTAACAGTGCCTGCATGTAGTCAGATGCAGGCACTGTTTGGGTATTCTGACAGTCACAGGTGCTGTCTGTCAGAATACAATAGCCTGCACTACATAGTTGTCCAGCCGCACAGTTTAGCTTGCATGGGGAAATCAAGTGATGTCTCTTAATGTGTATGGCCAGCTTAAAGTGGTTGTAAAGGCAGAAGGTTTTTTTATTATAATGCATTCTATGCATTAAGATAAAAAAAAACATATGTGTGCAGCAGCTCTCCTAATACTTACCTGAGCCTTATCTAGTAAGAGGGGCCAGGGCTGAACCACGGCTCCATGTCTGAATGGACACAGGGAGCTGAAGCTCAGCTCGGGTGCCCCCATAGCAAGCTGCACTCAACAGGAAGGAGGAGCCAGGAGCACCAAAGAGGGACCAGAGAAGATAAGGACCCAGGCTGCTCTGTGCAAAACCATTTCACAGAGCAGGTAAGTATAACATGCTTGTTATTTTTAAAGAAAAAAAAACAAGACTTTAGTATCACTTTAAGGCCTCAAGCTCAAAAATGGCTGTTTTACAGATATTTTAGTTTTGCCTCCATGTTAGCCTATGTGTACATGCACACATAGGCATTTACAGAAATAGTGAGGCAGGAGAGTTTTGAGGCAGAAAAAAAAATATATCACTTATGCATTCAAAAGAGCAGTGTTTTGGTTGAAAAAAACACCAAAACGTTCCTAAATGCTTTTAAATGTGTCTCAGCGCATGAGCGCTAGGCATATGTATAATATTCAGACTAATGAAATAAATACACGCCCAAGAGCTTGACATGCCTAAATGTGCCTAAACGTGATTGCAAAAATGCGGCTTAGGCACATTTTGAAGATGCATTTCTCCTGCCAGGACAAAAGCGTTTAGAAGAGCCCTAGTGTGCATTGGGCTTTAGTCATAATTTTCATTAAGCCTGGTACACACTATAAGTTTTTTCCTTCAACCCAGTGGGTCAGCTCCGGTTAGAGCCGCTGTACTAACTATGCAAGGTTAGTGCGGTGATCTCCCCCCAATAAGCTGCTGTGTCCTGACAGGGGGATGTCCCCCCTCCAGAACACTCCGATCTGTGCTCTCTGCCATTGGCTGAGAGCTCTGATCGGGAGTTGGTTGGCTGCTGGTTTTCCAGCATGTACATCTGACAGAAGCCGGCCAAACGGCCAGCTTCTGTCAGACAGACACATACACACGGGCCGAATGTTTGACTTTTTTTTTTTTTCAAATGGGCAATGTCTTCCAACATTCAGCCTGTGTGTACAAGGCTTTACTTAGTTCATCTAATTAGGTGTTACTTGCCTGTCAAATTAAGAGTTGAGCGAACCCGAACTGTAAAGTTTGGGTCCGTACCGAACTTTCGGGTGTCAGTGTACCGAACCCGAACGTTTCAGAAAAACGTTCGGGTTCAGGTTATGAGTTCTAATAATTTATCACACTTGTTGAATAGCTGCAGGGCAGCCAACCAACAAGCGTTTCACTGGTTTTCCCTAGAAGCCATCACAGCCATGCCTACTAATGGCATGGCTGTGATTGGCCAGTGCATCATGTGACCCGGCCTCTATATGAGGCTGGAGTCACAGTGCTGCATGTCACATGCTCGCTGGGTAGTGTAGGGAGAGGATGCTGCCGGCGCTGTGAGGGACAGATTGTGAGGGACAGATTGCAGATCTAATAACTAGGTAGAGATCACTACTACTGCTGTGAGGGACAGATTACAGTGATAATAACTAGGTAGAGATTACTATTACTGCTTTGAGGGACAGATTGTAGATCTATAACATCTCATCCTGCATTACAGAACGATCTGATTACAGAACGATCTCTCAACCTGCATTACAGAACGATCTGATTACAGAACGATCTGATACTGGACTAGGTAGAGATTACTACTGCTTTGAGGGACAGATTGCAGATCTAATAACATCTCCCATTTTTCTTCCTTTTGCAGCCCTCTAGCACTTTCCAGTACTTTTTTACAGTCATTTTTGTGCCGAAAAGTTCGGGTCCCCATTGACTTCAATGGGGTTCGGGGTCCGGGGTAAAGTTTGGATAACGTTCAGTACCGAACCCGAATGTTTCCGCAAAGTTCGGCCGAACCCCAACATCCAGGTGCTCGCTCAACTCTAGTTAAATTATTTTATCCATTTTACTGTATATCATTATCATTTCTTTCATTGATGGTCTGCTTTCTCATCAATGTAGAGTGAAAGTATACTAATATCTCTTTAAAATAGTATCATAAACAGCTCCACTATTTTAATTCTTGGCTCCAGACAACCAAGTCCCAATAGAATTTTCTGTCCACAGTTTATTAAGTTGACCTGCTAACTGGAATTTAGGTATGCCAAAAGTGGATAAAAGAGTAATTTGAACTGTTGCCTTTTGTCCTAGACAGCCCATTAAATGATTCTCTACTTATTGCTGCTCTTATTCTTGTTTATAATGTAGATATGTGAATTAATTTCAGAAAAGTATGCTGTTCAAATTGCTAAGCAAGGCTATTTTTCTCTTTCTTCTCTTTTTTTCTTGACTAAAAAGGTATCTGAGGAATATAAGTAGTTTCTTTCTGGCCTTTCCTTAGCAAAGGCATCCGGAGAATTGGTTATGTACATGCTGATTGTGCCAGCAAGGCACTTCCAAGAGGAAAATTCTGTACTGCCAGCTGTTAAGCTCCAAAATCTATTAATTTTAAGTATGGGTGGGACGTGCAGTTGTTGAGCAAGGATCACAATGTTTAAAAATGTGTCTCCAATATATGAAACTGATATTATCAGAGGAGAGATCAAGGCCCTGCCTGGCACTCACAGTGATTTCTAAGTGTTGGCAGACGGGATAGTAAATGCATTATTTATTACAAACAATAAAGTTGCAGTAAACTAGTTCCCTGTCCAAAAATATGGATATTTCCAGAGCCCCTTTGCAATAAAACTGTAAAATGTGTCTGCCAAAATGTGAATTGAAAATTCCATTTTTCTTTGTGCCTAGTAGTGATGAGAACTTGTTCTCATAAATCTTGAATAGATTAAAGTGAAAATTAAATGCTTTCTTGAGGAAGCTGGCTTGGATATTAACTTTCAGCTTTAACACCCAGTCTTCCATCTAACAACCTTGTGTTATGGGGAAAATACAGCTCCACGTCCTATTGCTCTTTCATGAGAGATTACTGACTTGTGATAATATACACTACACACACTAGATTGTTCGGGATTTTGAGTCTGAGCTGTAATATTGAACATTTTTTCTTATGTCCTTGAATTTTATTAATACATACTGTATGCTACTATGAAAGGATACTGAATACATCTTAGATTGGTCAAAGATTAAAAAAAATGAGACTTATTTTTCTATTTGCTTTAATGAACTGTTTACATACAGCATTATGCATGTGAGCTATTACACTATTTACTCATGCAGCAGTTTTATTTTTTTGATGCTAGAGCTTTTTTAAAACCAAACTGAACTCTCAATTTAAATCAGCTAAATGCATTCCAGGTGCATCACTACAAAATGTGTGCCAGGTGTTAGTTTGCTATCTTTAAAAAGCAGCAAAGCTTGAATAGAAAAGCCTGTCCATTGCTAGTGTGCTATGAAAAAGACCCTTGCTCTCTGTGTGGAAACAGTGGTCTCTCTGTAGAGGCCCAACATGCTCCCTGCTTAGTAAGAGCTAGAGCTCTCTAATCAGCAGGAAACATGACCTCAGCAGAGGGATTACAGCTTCCACACAGTGCCCAAGGTGCTTTTCTACAGAATTTTGACAGGGAGCAGACTTTTCTACTAAGGTCCTATCTGCCTTTTAAAGAAAACAAACAGCAAAACTTTGCACATCTTCTGTTTTGATGCATCTAGAATGCATTTAGCTTAATTAAACTGAATGCTCTGTCTTTAACAGTATGTAGGCTCAGAGCAAAGTTAACTTTATTGGAATCCCAGTTGACTTTTTATGCAAAAATCATGGCTTGCTTTTCAAACAAATAGCACCTAAGGATCACATAAGTGTTTTGGAGCTGATTAAGGAACATGAAAGGACTGATTAGATAAATGTTAAACAATATACTAAATACAATTTTTTTTATATTAAACAGCGCATATATGAAATTGCAATAATGTCATAAAAAGAAAGAAGAAATTCTCCTCTTCTAAATGTGGATATTGACTTCATAGGGTACCAGGTAGCTGTGGGGTATTGGATTGGCTTTATAGGTTACCAGGTAGCTGTGGGGTATTAGGTTTGGCCTTATAGGGTACCAAGTAGCTGTGATATACAGTACGTTCCTTTATAATTTTAGAATGTAAGCTAGGCAATGTAGGGCTAGCTTCCTATTCCTTAAGTTTGGTACAAAAAAGTTTAGCACTGTACTGCATGGTCCTCAGAAGACACAGGTATCATAAACTAAATTGTCATTGTCAGCTGCCCTTTTGACAATTTAAACTAAACTCTGCTATATGTATCCTTTCATCAACAGTCTAACACTCACAAGGTTCCTTGTTAGCAATGGTATCCTCCCCCCTGCTTCTTGATTAGCTGATGTAGTCTTCAGCCATCTTGATTGGCTGGCACAAGATGACATCACTCCCGTGAAAGTGCAGGAGTGCAATCATCCTGGCATGCAAACACTGGCGTTTGAAGCTAGGTTTTTACAGTGGTTGTAACCCTCTGAAATGAAAAATGAACAGTTTGTGATTTCTGTCTCCTCTCTCTAGCCTCTGTTGTCACTCACCACTAAGCAATGCTGCCAGGTGAGTGTCCAGCAAAAGAGCTTATTAGTAATAACAGATGCAGACATCCACCCAAGGAATTCCTGACTCTCCTTCCTTTATCCACCGGGGGCAGCATTCTGCATGTTGCTCAAAAACCACAATAACGCCATTTAGTACAGTATTTATTTGGTCTATAAATAGCATCAGAAACATACAAATATATACATAAAATCCAAATATAAACGATAACAGCCAATGACAAGCCACTGATACGTACATCAATCACTGCCACTGGAAGCTCTGATGTGGCTGTGATTGATGTAAGTATCAGTGGCTTATCATTGGCTTTTATTGTTTGTGTTTGTGACATTACACTCTAAGCTCCACCTAATGCATTTCATGTGATAGTACGTCCTTAGGGGCTTTTGATTTCTGTCTCCTCTCTCTAACCTCTGTTGTCTGCATTAGTCATTTCTGAGAGGTTATCCCAACTCCACAGAATCTCAGTAAACAGCCCTAACCCTCTACAGCACACAAGAGGTGATCGACAGTCTCAGCTGTGTATATTTGCCTATGAGACTAAGTAGAGGGAGGTGTGTCCTTTCTCTCCACTCAGGTTTCAGATTACACTTAGCTGTCCTCTCCATGCAGTGTATGATACCAGATCCCTGCACCCAGTCTACTGGAGCTGAGAAAAAGCATTTGATCTGTGAGGCTTAAAAGGCAGCAGAGAAGAGTAGACTGCAGGAAAATAAGTAAAACTTATGTAGGAATATCTATTCCATCTCCATCTCCAGGTAAGTGTTTACATCCACTTTAAGTATTCATCCTTTGATTAGTGCTCCAAACACAAAAAGGTGTGCAGTTGACCATTTGCATAAATTTCCCCCAAAAGAAATAAACTCACTGATCATTTAAACTAAAAGATAGTGTCACGCGCCTGGTGGGGGAGTCTGACTTGTGCAGGAAGCAACCACTCTTACAACCCTGATTCGGGATCCCTGATAGAGCAGACAGGCAGTTTGGGAGTGCAGGATGGCACTAGGGCTGGACTGTTCACTGGTGGTAGCATGAGATGTCCCACTGAGGCTCGTGCAGAGAAGTGGAGAGGTGTTACAGACTGGGTTGGCAACTGGCTGGCGGTGCATTACAGAAGGGATAGGCAGAAGAGTAGTCAAGTCCAATCAGGGTTCATTAACAGGCTGGCAGCAGAGGTGCAAGGGGTCAGGCAGAAGAGTAGTTGTGGGTAGCCGGGGGTCGGTGCAGGCAGATATCAAGCAAGGTAAAGCCAGTTCACAGGATACAGGAACAGATTATCTGGAACTTCAGGCACACTAAACGCTGTAGAACGGACAGCAATGGCTACATGGTGCTGCCTGTTCAAACAGCTGATGAAGAAAGAGATGGGATAGCCGCACACTGCAAAGTCCAATTCCAAATGCTTTATTTCATGGATAATGATACAGCATAAAACTAACTACTGGTCCCAGCTGACGCGTTTCGCACCCTGCAGTTGGTGCTTACTCATAGCTTGACCAGAATTGAATATAAGATGCATATAAATACACTCACATATGGATGTTTAGTGAAATAATTGGATAATTGAATAATTGGTATCAACTGAGGCAACAGGGCTAGTGAGAAACCAAGTACCCCTGGGATGATTACAAAATCTGGTCTAAACAAAAACAAAAAGAACTGATATAGTACAATATAAACACATATATCAAAAATAACCAAGGTGACAATCATATGACCATCACATAAAATAGACTCAAAAAAGACCAGGGTATATAGCATCTGTTTCCATTGCAGCTACAGTCCATGCAACAGCTATTGGACCGCAGCTACAACAATCCAATTAATGTGTATTACACAGCATCCAAACACATATGTCTACACCAGGGTGAAAAAGTAAAAAATAATAATTAAACACAAATTAAGGCAGTGGAAAAAAAAATTGGCTGTTTGGCGCCAATGCTGGCACTCACCCGCACACGCACCTGCCGCGTGCGCAAAATTAACAGCCGCTGACTCCTGACAGATAGTTTAAAGCATTGTAAACCATTTGCAGATAGCCATCACTCAATTCTGGCATCATTTTCCTCCCATGCTCAATAAGACATGATCCAATAATACATTAAAAAAAAAACAAAAGAGGGAAACCATTATGGCACAAAACAGATTTATCAGAAGTATTAGAATTCATCTTAAAAACATACAATGCAAGAATGCTAGCCAAGCACTAAGGACATTTAGTCTCATGAAGGAAGCGACACACCATACTCTCATCCCATCTCATGATGTCACTGTGCTGTAGCTCCAACCAACACATTTCATCATTGGTCAGCTTTCTCTGGAGTGGTAATGGCACAATAATGGTCAACGTCGCATCAGACATGTAATTTAGCCTTTTATTGCTATTCAAAAACCTAAATTTAATATAAAACACTATTGAATAATCCTACTAAAAAGACATGTCAAAATAATATGTTTGCATTTTTATTTGTTCTGTTTAGAGAAGAGTGTTTGTATTGTACACTGCATGATCAACGTCTTCTTACAGTACATAATACTAATCATTCCTTTTCTAAAGTCATAGCAGCAGTTTGTGAGCATGATCACAATATTAAGTATTGTTCTGTCCATGCCATTATTCAAGGTAGGTGACACTACACAGCCTGTTTACAAAAAAATTCATTGGTTATGATCTGCAGGAAGTAAGGAAAAGTACATTCCTAATGTATATCCAATGTCTTCATGATAAATGCTGAGTGCTATTATGGATTAAGCTGAGATCACTTATTTCATTTACTTGTGCCTCTGGCTTCGTTCATAACTAGGCTTTACAGATGTGAAAGGATTAGGGTTCCGAACCAACTAACTGCATGGAGTGTTTTTCATCTTTTTAATGCCTTTAGCATTACAGACATGCGTATGCTGCAATACAGCATTTAGTTAGTACATTGCCAGTACATTTAAAGGGATTACTATGTGCTATGCTGAGTTTTAGACTCTTTCTAGCAAGAAGGGAAATAAAGCTTGCTGCATCTTTATATTGTTAAGCTTTTTGTCTGGCCAACAAAATTCAAAGAGAATAGCAACGTTTTTAAGCCAGAAACCTTCCTTGCTACTGCCAGCTGCGTTAGTCACAGGCAAACAAATTACTGAGCGTTAGATGCTACAAACATGTGCCATTTTAATGTTACCAACTGTAGGGGGTTTTGAAAGCCCCACTGAGCCTAATGTTTTATAAGAAAACACACACAGAGAACCTCAGGGCTCTAATGGTCGATACGGATAACCTCTAGATGTCAGCTTGGCAGTTTCTGCTTATACTCAATACACAAAGTTAGCTGCTTGCTTTCATTAAAACCCGAGTCTACTCATTAAAGCCTCAAAAATGAACAGCGTGGTACAAGATGTCTGTTACCCAAAACATTTTCTAACAGAGTCTATATCAAACTCTTGTGCTTATTAAGCCCCAAACACACACGATATGAAAATTAGTGTTAGAGGATGTGCACACATATATTTTTAGTCTTAAAAATCTGAAACAGAGACTGAAACAACATGCTGTCTTTTCTATCCCCCTCTGCTTTGATCCATTTTACATTTTTTTCTTAATATAACTAGCTTGCAGTTGTCATTCCTTTTTTGCCCCTTTTGCGTAGTGTATTGAAAAAAAGATGAAACACCATTAGAAAATGAAGTTAAAATGGATCCTGCTTGTTTCGGCTGCTTCCTACTGCTTACAATGTAAAAAGATAGAAATCAACAAGATCAAAGATGCAATGTGCTGTATTTTCCAAACAGAAAAAAAGACCTATGTTGTGCTACAGTTTCTTTCCTGCTTCCAACGCTTGGCCAGGGCTGCATTGAGAAGTCATGCTGCCCAAGTGACATCTAAATCATAATGATTCCTAGATCCCCCCATCTCCCCTTTTGTCAAAAGTGATGTTTTGCTTTTATTGCTAGAGGTTTTAAGGCTTTAAGCAAGACAATGCTGTTTTCTGTTCTAACATTGGACTGTAAAACAACCAATCAAGAGATAGCTAAGGAAAAAGGATACAGCTACATGGTAACTGCTCTTTAGTGAGTCCTCCCATCATCATATTTCCACATTTCTATTACATAGTTACATAGTTGGTAAGGCTGAAAAAAGACAATAGTCCATCCAGTTTAACCTGTCTAGGTGTACGTGTGTCAGTGTGTATAATAATTCCCCATATGCCTGTATGTTGTGTTTTTTTAAGATATACATCCAAGAGTCTTTTAAAAAATATCCATACTCCTCACAGCCACCACCAATTGTGGGAGAGAGTTCCACATCCTTATTGCCATGACAGTGAAGAATCCCCTACGAGGTTTAAGGTTAAACGCTTCTCCTCCAGTCTGATTGTGTGGTCCTTGTTCTCATACAATACCTGGGACTGAATAGTTTTTTTTACTATGCTGGGATCCCCATTGAGGTATTTGTAGATCAATATCATGTACCCCCTCAAGCGTTGCATCTCCAGCAAGAATAAATGTAATGTTTGCAGCTGTTCCTCATAATTGAGGTCCTCCAGTACTCTTATTAGTTCTGTTGCCCTTCTTTGGACTCTCTCCAGCTCCAGCACATCCCTTCTGAGGACCAGTGACCAGAACTGGACAGAATACTCCAGATGTGACCTAACCAGGGTTTTATAAAGTGGCAGAATTATAGTTTTATCCTGGGTAGATGTAGCCACCTTTGTCCATATTAGAGCCAAATAAAAAAAATATCAGAAAAAACAAATAGTAAAGGTTGCAATGTCACTCATTGCCCTTATTCATTTAAAGGGGTTGTAAACCTCAGACATGAAATCTGAAAAAAACACATCCTTCTATAATGTGTATCTGTCTCTCTTCAAAGCTCAGTGTGTCATTTCTGTCTGCTGCCTGGTTCCTCTGTTATCAGCATGAGTCACTTTTGGCAGCTTTTCCCAACACCAAAGAGTTAAAATGGTGGGGGAGAAGGGAGCTGCAGCACACAGCCTGTGACTATTATCTGCAGCTGGGCCTGTTCTACATACTGTGTGAAGGGGTGTATCCCTTCTTTCCAATCAAAGAGCTGTTAGCTGTGTGAAAACTTCAGATACCTGCCCCCTGCTCCTAGAACTAAGTAGAAATCCTTTCTTCTGTGTGTTTTCGGAAAGATCTACAGAAGAAAAATTGCTGCAGGTGCAACTTATGTAGAAGGATTTGTTTAATCTCTGTGTGCAACCTACTAGTGACTTCACTGGGAACATGTGAGGGTTTACAACCACGTTGAAGCTGAACAGGCAAAAAACTGAATACACAGTTGATATACATATATGGCAGCAGCTTTTTCTGTCAGCCCACGTTAACATTGGGTCGATTTGGCATGCGATTTGACATGTCATGCCATTTGACATCTGACAAAATTGGATCCTATTGCTGGCAATGAGACTTTGCAGCGCAACACTGATTCCCAAAAGTAGTTCCTGCACTACTTTTGGCGACTTCCGGGTCAGTTTGAATAATTTTGTTACTTAATAAGTTTGGGCAATTTGTGCACAGATGTCTGTCAAATCACCGCCGAAGACGGACTGAAATGTCAGTTTGAAATCGTGTGATTTCAAACCTGCCCTCACATGATTTCAAACCTGTGTGAAAGTGGGCTCAAAGCAATAAGTTCTATGTTATCATATGTGCATTGCACCACCACTGATTGGCTACTAGTGTTGCCCCTCCCTTTTCTAGTCTGAATACAGCTTACAGGGGATTACAAAGGGCTAATACCAAGTTAAACGCAAGTGCTTACATGAGCTACATTTAAAAATAAATGTAATGTTTTTATGAATATGTAGGTGCATTACTTATTTCCTTTATACCTGCCTGATGTTCAGCTTTAAAAAAACTGTTACAGTTGGGCTTATTCTGGAATCTGAACTTTCACTCTTTAATCTTTACACCTGTGTAGATTTATATTTCCTTTCTTTTTAAATTTACTCACTTTTTCTGAGACTGGTACTGTAGGTAGAGTGTCATATGTTGCCTGTCAGCTGCCCAACCTCAAACGCTGCACACATTTACAAGATTGGTGACAGCCTGTCAGGTCAAGCAGTTGACAGCCCAGCACCTGTCAGGCTTCAGGTGACCTCTGATTGACTCATCAGTGGCAGTTCCCGTATTTCTACCCTGACAAGTTCATTTTAAACAAAAGCTGACATTGTAGCTATTTCAGCTAGAAAGTGAAAATACCTAAATATTACTACAGGGAGATCTCAAGAAACTTGAGTGGTTAAAAAGATATCATTTGAATTAAATGGATAACTTTATTAATGCCATTTTTTATTATGCTGACCTTTTACTGATAATTATGTTAAATTCAAATATAATATAGGTATCGTATAAATTCATTCAAAATAGAAGTTGCTGAGTGGGAAATTGTCCTTTTGACTTTTGCCATATGCAAATCTTGCTTCCTCTATAGTAAATCATTCTAGTTGTGCTTGGCTGAAGTCAATAATCATCTTTTAACTTAATCTGCCCTTTCTGAACTCAGTAGTACATTCACATAGTCAATTTGATTTTTTTTTTTTTGTTTGATACAAAGTGCATTTAAGTGCATCCCACAGCAGGTATTATGTTAGTAATATAGTTCTGGTATTGTCCAAGTGAGATTGACAGCTATTCATCTGGGGTTCAACTGTCTGTCGGGCCATTGTTGGTGGTCCAGTTGACAGGCCAGAAGTCCCTAGCAGGGTATCCTAGTTGCTCAGCAGCTTTCTCAGTTACCACTGTGGATCTCCATTTATGCCATCTGACACTGTGTTTTTAAAGGGCACCAGATCTTAACCACTTCCATACCGGGCCTTTTCTGCCACTCCTCTCCTACATGTAAAAATCATCACTTTTTTATAGAAAATTACTCATAACCCCCAAACATTATATATATTTTTTAGCAGAGACCCTAGAGAATAGAATGGTGGTTGTTGCAACTTTTTTACATCACATGGTATTTGCACAGCAATTTTTCAAACACTTTTTTTTGGAAAAAAAGTTTCATGAATCAAAAAAAAAGCAAAACAGTAAAGTTAACCCAATTTGTTTGTATGATTTAAAAGATGATGTTACGCTGAGTAAATAGATACCTAACATGTCATGCTTTAAAATTGCACACACTTATGGAATGGCACCAAACTTTGGTACTAAAAAATCTCCATAGGCAACGTTTTAAACATTTTTACAGGTTACCAGTTTAGAGTTGCAGAAGAAGTCTTGAGCTAGAATTGTTGCTCTTGCTCCAATGCTTGTGGCAATACCTCACATGTGTGATTTGAACGCCGTTTACATATGTGGGCGCAGCTTATGGATGTGTTCGCTTCTGTGCGCGAACATAAGTGCATGTACATAAGTGCATTCTATGGATTAAGATAAAACACCTTCCAGAGGCTGTGAGATGATGGCTTCTTTCTTCCACATATGGTGAGAATGCCCTCGCATTCAGGGTTTTTGGAAAATAATCTTTTGTCTGCTGTGCAAAGTGACCGGTCTAGCTCTATCAAAAACACCCGAATTTGCTTTACTGAATTGCAGTCCAATGGGATGCTCCAGGTCTCTTCGGACTCTCATTCACTTTATATTGCTGGGCGCCAAGATTACGATAGCCTATCCTTGGAAACAGCCTACCGTGTCCTTTACTGCAGCAAAATAAAAAATATCCTGGATTATGATTCAGGAAAAGACGGTCAGTATACTCCAGTCCACCTCAGATAAATATGACATGGTCTGGGAACCGTGGACAACATATACACAATAGCCCTTGTAGCCAACCACAATTACTCTCTGCCTATGTAACTCCCTGGTGCCTAACCTTTCCTCTTTTGTTCGTTCTTTCGTCCCTCTTACCTCCCTTTTGGCTCTACCTCTTTTATCCATGTGTTGATTAGCACCTTCAGTTATATAAATATCAAGAAAACCCCTTTTTTTCCGCCAATGTAAGCGTAAATCAAGTATGAATCAAACCTTATATTTAGGGGATAACTCGCAAAGTTAATATGTCAAATGATAACACTCTAATTATTTAAATCATATCCAGAGTCTCTTTTCCCACTTGCAAGGTGGTAGTAGTTTCCCTCAATTAAGTTGTTAGTTCATACATCAAACAATGTTATCCTCACGACACAGTATGTTCCCATTTGGGGTGTCGAGGAGATAGCTCGTGTTATGAGGTAATTACAAACTCCGGATAACTTTTTCAGCTCCTTTGCAACTGTTGCCATAACCTGTTACACATTTTGACATCTTGCTGATAACTATATGAATGTATATCAGAAGGTTTCTTTGTTATCCAACTTTGTTATTACTATGCTTGCAGTTTTCTTTGTGAGAAATATCAATAAAAATATTGAAATATAGGATAAAACACCTTCTGTGTGCAGCAGCCCCCCTCACCCCCCTAATACTTACCTGAGCCCCCTCTCTATCCAGGGATGTGTACGAGTGCCTTGGCTGTCCAGGACTCTCCCTACTGATTGGCTGAGACACAGCAGTGGTGCCATTGGCTCCCACTGCTGTCAATCAAAGTCAGTTAGCCAATCAGGAGAGAGAGGGGGCAGGGCCGAACTGTGGCCCTGTGTCTGAATGGACACACAGAGCTGCGGCTCAGCTCAGGTGCCCCATAGCAAGCTGTTGGTGTGGGGGCACTGGATAGGAGGGAGGGGCCAGGAGCGCTGAAGAGGGACCCGATAAAAGGAGTAACAGGGCTGCTCTGTGCAAAACCACTGCCCAGAGCAGGTAAGTATAACATGTTGGTTATTTTTAAAGAAAAAAAAACTAGACTTTAGTATCACTTTAATGTTAGGTTATCGGTTACAGTATTTGGTTGACTCATAGGTGCAACTCTGTCATGTGAATTCATAGTGGTCTCTTGTTTCTGACGTTGATTGAATTCAACCTGTCTTGAGTTCACTGGAATCCAGGATTCTGATTCTGATTTTCATTACTTCAACTCCAGTTCTGCTCCTTGATGTTTCGGACTGTTCAGAGTCAATCACAAGGAGTGGGAGTATTCTGGATCAACAACTTGCAGTTCTATAATGCAATGCATATACAGTGGCAAGAATAAGTATGTGAACCCATACCTGGTTTTCTGCAGTAGTTTGCCATAAAATGTGATCTGATCTTCATCACAACAATAGACAAACATAATGTGCTTAAGTTGATAACACACAAACAATTTTAATGTATTGTGTCTTTATTAAACACACCCATTAAGCATTTACAGTGTTGGAGGAAAAAGTAATTGAACCCATATGCTGATTACTTCAAGGAAAGCTACTTGGAGTCAGTTGTTTGTACACCTGAAGTCAAATTAATGAAATGAGTTTGAGACCTGGTTCACATTGGAGTGATTTGGCATGCGACTTGACATGTCAAATCAGGTGCCCAATCGGCGGCAATGACCCCCGTCCGAATTGGTGCGACGCTGTATTTGTGGTACTGCACCCCAAAAGTAGTTTCTGTACTTTTGGCAATTTCAGGTGCGGTTTCCAAAGACATCTGTATAGCAACCCACATAGATGTCTCTCAAATCGCACCTGAAGTCAGGACTGACATGCGGGAATGAAATGGGGCAAGTTCAGCTGAATTTGCCCCATTTCATTCCCGCACAAATGTGAACCTAGGCTGAACCAAGGTAGTTCATTAACCACTTCACCCATGGAAGCCTTTCCCATGCTAGGACCAGAGCACTTTTTGCGATTAGGCACTGCGTCGCTTTAACTGACGATTGCGCGGTCATGCAATGTTGTACCCAAACAAAATTTGCGTCCTTTTTTCCCACAAATAGAGCTTTCTTTTGGTGTTATTTGATCACCTCTGTGGCTTTTAAGTTTTGCGCTATAAACAAAAAAGAGCGAAAATTTTGCAAAAATTTTTGCTAAAGTACAAATCCAAAAAAAAATATAAAAACCAAATGTATTCATTGGTTTTGGCCAATTTATATTCTTCCTCATATTTTTTGGTTAAAAAAAATTGCTATAGGCGTTTATTGATTGGTTTGCGTAAAAGCCGCGTTTACAAACCATGAGAATTCATTTCTAGTGTTTTTACAATTTTTTTTCTTTTTTACTGGTAATGGCGGCGATCTGCGATTTTTATTGGGACTTTGATATTGGGGGGGACATGTCGGACATTTTTGACACTGTTTTGGAACCAATGACATTTATACAGCGATCAGAAATTTAAATATCCACTGATTACTGTATAAATGTCATTGGCAGTGAAGGGGTTGACCTGCAGGGGGCAATCTAGGGGTTAACTGTGGTCCCTAGGCGTGTTCTAACTGTGAGAGGGCTGGGCTACCATGGGCATAAGAGATCTAATAGATCCCAGTGACAGGGATCAGTAGAGCTTTTAACTGCCCACTGACAGAGCGGGGAACCTCCCTTGTTACATTGGTAGTTCCCCATTCTTTCTCTCTGCCAGGTCATCGCTGCTCACCAGCAGACATCGGGTCTGCCACGGGCACACTCCTTGTCGCTGCCACAGTGCAGCAGTAAATATACGATACGCAGTCAGGGAACTGGTTAATCACTAATGGTTACACTCCCTGTAACCTGATCCAGAAATCTAGCACGGCCTGTTCATACCTAGTTCTTTTGTAACAAAAAAATGTATTTCAACCTAGTGATAGTAATAGGTAGGTAGAACAAGGGTTTGGTGCAAAACCTGAAGCCAATCCCTATAAGTGACCAGTCAAAAACCACTGCAGTTGTTCTGTTTAGCCATTACTGACTTATCATGCCCTGTTCAGCACGGTGTTTCTTTGTGCAGGAATTCTTGGTAGAGGCAGGACTTTGCTTCCTCATGTCAGAGCCTTAAGGTATGAGAACAGTGAGCAGAATAGTAGTGGCATCACCAAATCCTAGACCAAATCTCCTGAGACCCACAGTCAGAGACACAATGCTTTAGATTCACAGTGCAGACCTACAGCTGTGAGGCTGTGGGTACAGGAAAACCTAGGCACCCACACACATATTTTTCTGGAGGAATTTTAACCACTTCAGCCCCGGAAGGATTTCCAGCTTTAGGACCGGAGCCCTTTTTGCGATTCGGCACTGCGTCGCTTTAACTGACAATTGCGCGGTCGTGCGGCGTTGTACCCAAATGAAATTTGCGTCCTTTTTTTCCCACAAATAGAGCTTTCTTTTGGTGGTATTTGATCATCTCTGCGTCATTTCTGATCGCCGCTATAAACAAAAGAAGAGCGACAATTTTGCAAAAAAACCCAAATTTCTTACTTTTTGCTAAAATACAAATCCAAAAAAAAAATATAAAAAAACATTTTTTTTCACCGTTTTTGGACGATTTATATTCTTCCTCATATTTGCGATAAAAAAAATCGCAATCGGCGTTTATTGATTGGTTTGCGCAAAAGTGGTCGCGTTTACGGATGATGAGAATTCATTTTTGGGGTTTTTATTTTATTTATTTTTTTTATTAGTAATGGCGGCGATCTGCGATTTTTAGCGGTACTGCAATATTTCAGCGGACATGTTGGAACATTTTGACACTTTTTTGGGACCATTGGCATTTATACAGCGATCAGTGCTATAAAAATGCACTGATTACTGTGTAAATGCCATTGGCAGTGAAGGGGTTAACCTGCAGGGGGCGTGCTAAGGGTTAACTATGTTCCCTGGGCATGTTCTAACTGTATGGGGGCTGCCCTAGCTGGGGAAGGGAAGTGGTCACAGCCTTCATGTACAGGAAGGCTGTGATCACAGCCCTTCCCCCTCACACAGAGCGGAGGTCCGTGTTTACTTACACGGACCTCCGCTCCTTCACTCCGGGGGGGGGGCATCGCGGGTGGCCGGCGGCAATCGAAACCGCCGCACCCACTCCCTGGCCCCCCCCCCGAACACAGTGAGCGTGCGCGCGCGCCTCTGGCGGCGCGCGCGCGCTCACAGTGGCTCTGTATCGCGGCCGCCGTCGTATGACGGCGTTTTGCGTTACAGAGCCACATTGTCGCTGTCAATTGCCGATCAGCGGTCGGCAAGCGGTTAAACAAAAGGTGCATTTTCCAGCCAGAGTACTGCTTAAATAAAATTAGCATTTCTAAATGTTCTCTACAAAAGACCAAATCTTTGCTTTTTTATCTAACTGGCCAAACTGCAGCAGGTGTGATCCCAAAAGTGCAGAACTTCGAAACTTTCTGATTTCAGCCACGATTAATAAAATCTCAGCTGGTCGTGCAATAATTATCCTAATTATTAACATGTCTACTGTGTTCTCTAGATTCTAGATGTTCAGCTTAAGGGCCTTACACACGGGCCGAATATCGGGCAGTATATCAATAGAAATCCTCATGGCATCCGGTTCGACAGAAGCCGTTTGCTGGCTTCTTTCAAAGAGGCATGACCGAAAAAGGTCTGCCGATTGGCAACCAATCAGTGCTCTGAGAGCGCTGACCAGTGTGTTCTGGAGGGGCATCCCCCTGTCAGAATACAACAGCTCAGAGGGGGAGATCACTGTACTAACAACACATAGTTAGTACAGCTGCTCCTCCCGAGCTCTTCAGTTTTTTTATTTGGCCTGCTGGATTGAATAAAAAAAACGAATAGTGTGTATTAGGCTTTCAACAGGGCATGGACTGTAGATTAAAATATCTGAAAAGAGTGTGGCTCTGTATTAAAAACTATATACATGTGCAATCCTTTAATATTAATAACACAATGTAAAGTTTATATAATATCAATCAATCCAGTGTATTAAGTATCCCAATATTCAACATAAATGTGTATGACATATAATAGAAGAAATATCATTCGATCCATTTAAAATGAAAATACAAAATTTGCAAGTTAAACTGTGTGCGCCAGTAAATTAATTCCCCAAGTGTGAAATTATACTGCAATATATAAGTCTACCAAGTGATCTTCTTTCCCACACACTTATCCAGTGTCACTTATAACCGTCCCCTTCTTTACCTCATGAGATGGACTGCTCTCCTCAGAATTAGACTTCAAGAATCTTAAGAGGTCTAAAAACGCTTGATACATAATAGGGTTAACAGTCTTCTGCAGCAGTGTTCAAAAGTAAAGAAGCTCAAAGCTTTAACATATCTCAGCAGAGACCATAGGCAATACGGCTCACTGTTTTAATTATAATATATATATATATATATATATATACATAGTTTTATATATATATATATATATATATATATATATTTATTGTAAGATAATACAGAGTAATATACAGACGTTATAGCGCTCAGCCAATCCAGTAGGAACAATCAATTGGGAAACAGTGAGTTTCTAGACACATATAATCAACCCTGAGAGAGTTCATGCGAGTCAGGAATGACTGAAGATGATTGGATAGGCTCAGAGTCCACAGATAAATATTGAGTAAATTCTGTAAATCAGTTCCATAAACAAGGATAAGATATTCTCCAGTCTTGTTAGGATGGAGGCTTACCAGATTTCAGATATAGTAGAGCGTTGGACCATTCACCAGGTGCCAAGGTATGTATTAAAGAGTAGATGGTATATCCTGCGTTCCACCAGGGATTCTCTTATGGTTCCTGTGAGGGTGGCTCCTATGGGAACTGGATCTCCAGATGGGTGTCCTCCACTGTGTAAGGAACGTCACACATTCCGTTCGAAAACGTGGGTCTTACTTGAAAGACGGAGGTATCCCCAAGATCCAAGCGTTCGTCCGCTGTGGTGGTGGATGAAGAGGGGTAGATCAATGGACCCCAATTGGGTGGATTCGGAAGACATAAAAGAAAACTCGAAATAGTGTAAAAACCTCTTGGCATGAGGTGCGTTTATTACAAATGAGGTTAAAAAACCTATCAATCAGGCATAAGGTAAAAAGTTTCTTAAAAGTCTTTTTCAAACACAAAAACGCAGCAAATCAGGGCAGCAAGTTCCCGACGCGTTTCGTATAAAAAATACGTCATCTGGGGTAACCAATGCCACAAAATGCTGCGATATATATAGCAGTCATGCACCAATTGATCTGAAGAGTCAAGACCCCACCCCCAAACTCGTGGTGCACATAAGGGAAAGTGCTTCCGGTGTGAACAGACTAGGTATCTATGTATGGAGTTAACCATAGGGATTGTAAGATGGAATGTATGAATATAGTGGAAAGATGTGTCATACACCTTGTGTGCATAAAATACATGAGGATTTATATAAAATAGTGGGAATGCTAATCCCGGTGACCCGGAAGTGAATAAACCGCATGTAAAGGGAATTTATCCGGGGAATGGTATAATCAAAATCCCATAATAAGGGGGTGTGCGTACCCGGCGGTTTGTGGCCAGGAGATGTGAGCTTAGTAATTCAGATATTCATCTCCCGTGCGGAGATGCACAGAGGAGGTATGACGTCAGATCCGCCCCAAAGGCGGATGTCGGTGGGCGGGAACCCCGATTATGCAGACGGGACATGCTCTGCAGACAGAGGCGGGTCCGGTCCTACGGCGAGCCAGTGAAGACAAGATTATAATAGCAAAGCACTTCTAGCAGTGTATGCGATGGGTGGAACTTTTAGGGTGTAAGTGGGCTATGCAAACGGAAAAATAATATGGGAATGGCACAAACCCTAGGACAGAAATTAGAAACAAAAAATAAGAATAAAAATAAAGATAAAAATTACGGCAGTCAAGCCAATATCGCATATCATGTGATCGTATGTGTATGCGTTCATTGGTGCCAAAATCGCATAGAAACAAAAAATAACAATAGAAATAAAAAATTAAAGATAAAAGTTGCGACAGTCAAGCCAATATCGCATGTCATACGATCATATGTGTGTGTGTACATTGATGCCAAAATCGCATTGATGCAATAATATGTGCAAATGTGCTAAATTCCACATTATGGTGAACCGTGTAGGGGATAAACAGGAGATATGTGTATGTGCTTAGTGCCACATTGTTTTCTTAGAGTGTACCGTATATATCTAAGTGGTCTCCATGCTAGGGATAGACAGGAAAATGGGAGAGATGGGGGGGATTTACTTTACATGATGGGGTGACAAATCGATTGTATCCCCACAGAGGTGCATGAGGCTTTACATAGAAATAAGGAATGACAACTTCATGATAAAAATGGACTGAAAGCAAGCAAAGGAGATAAGACATATGCAGAAATGGGACATGCTCCACATTCAGGATCGATTAATAAAGGAGTTGATATCCAAATCAACGTTTAATCCGTACGACATGTACGTTTTCAACTGGTAAATCCAGTATACCTCTTGCTGTGAGACTCCTCTGACGTTATTGCTCCCCCGCCAGTTAGGCACAAATTTGTCTATAACTGAGAAGGTGGTACCACTGGGGTACCTGTCGTGTGCCCTGAGATAGTGCTTGGGCACACTATGGTTGGTTTTACCTTTTATAATATTAGTGATATGTTCACTTACTCTGATCGCAAATGTTCTAATGGTACGCCCAATATATTGTTTACCACAGGGGCAGGTAATCATATAGACAGCATTCTTTGTCTCACAGGTACAGAAATGTCTGATGTTATATCTGGCCCCTGTAGTGGTAGAGGAGAAGCTCAGGATCTTCCTATCCCTACAGTGGTTCAGTTTACACACTCTGCATTTTCTGCACGGATAGAAGCCCTTCAAGTTATGGAAGAAGGATGGTCGCACAGGGGGATCTAGGACATTAGGTGCAACCTTCAGTCTTAGTGAGGGGGCCCCTCTGAATATCACTTTCGGTACTTTTCACTACTTTTCAGGTAGGAGAGGTCCTAGGACTCGATCACTCCGTAGAACTTCCCAGTGTCTCCGGACAATGTTGAGGAATTTTCTATGCTGGGTTGAAAACGAGGTGAGCATTGATCATTTGAAGTGTTGGTCTGCTTCCGTTGAGGGTCTGGGCTGTGCATGGATCAGGTTACGTCTGTCCGTGTCTTCAGCCCTTTTGATTTCTTCCTCAATCGCAGGTGCCTCATATCCTTTATCCAGGAATCTGTCCTTTAGGACCATGGCTTGGGACTAGTGTTGAGCGAACCTGGACTGTAACGTTCGGGTCCGTACCGAACTTTCGGGTGTCCGTGGCACGGACCCGGACCCGGACATTTCAAAAATCGTTCGGGTTCGGTCCGGGGTTCTGCTATTTTACTCCACGTGTTGAGAAGCTGCAGGGCAGCCAATCAACAAGCGTTTCACTGGTTTGCCCTTAGAAGCCATCACAGCCATGCCTAC
>BLSH010422254.1:1368088-1388125 GCA_018402905.1 Glandirana rugosa
GCTGGTCAAGTGATTCCTCAGTCGACACAAGACCCGAAATTAATTAATGGTCTGGTTCCGAGATCCGAGGGTCCACCTTCGTTGCGGTGGGATGTCTGTCCTCCAGACCCGTACTCTCTGTCCTCCCGAAGTGGATCCTCTCTCCACCCTCGGTCACATCGTGCTCCGATGATCGACAGTCGTGGTTCAACGATTCATAGAACAGACACCCTCTGCCTGGTTCCGGATTCGTTTTCTCGACGTGAATGATCGCTCCTCCCGAGTTATAACCAATAGTTGGTCCTCCCGACCTATAGTCAATAATCGGTCCTCCCGACTTATAGCAAATATTTGGTCCTCCCGAAGGGGTATTCAGCATTTAAGTCCTGCTATTGAAATAAATTATATTCAGCCCTCCTGGTTTATAAACGATATTCAGCCCTCCTGGCTAATAACTGATATCCAGCCCTCCTGGTTGATAACCAATATTGAGCCCTCCTCGCTAGTAAGTGCAGCTCTTTTGCTTAGGCCTTGGTCCGTCTCCCACAGACAAGATACTTAGCAACTTGGTGCTGACAGCTAGTAGCCTCGTGCTACACTGGCTCCCACCTCTCTCCTAGGTGAAGCCCTCCTGTCTCTCATGCCCAGACCTCCTGTCTGTAGGGTGGCGTTGCTTCCACCTGGGAGCCTAGAGCCTTGGTCTGGTAATTAATTAAAGCCCAGAACACAGCTGACTCCTTAGTGAACTGGTCGTTCACCAGACCAGGACCCTGGCAGGGTACTGTCCTGCTACAATATATATATATATATATATATATATATATATGCACACTGTATATATATATATATATATATATAATGGTGTTCAAAACCAGCAGTGTAACCAAGTGACAACATCCAAAGATATAAATGGTGAATACGATACTCAGTCAGCCCGTAAAGTCATGTAAGCCACTTGACTCTGTAGAGATCACCAGGGAAGCATGGCAGTCAGCTCATTAGCATCAACAAACTCCACCTCTATGAGTTACGCCTGCAAGGGTTTCTCAAGAAGAAGCCCTTACAGGCATAATGCTTGGAGTTGGAGTGTGACTGGATCGGAGTGACTTCAGAATAGGTAAATATAGGTAGATTTTCTTTTTCAGGGTAGATAGAATAGACTTAGAATTGGGGTAGATTTAAGTTTAATTAAGCTTTGACTTTGCCTTCCACATTAAGATGCTCAAAAGCATATATGGACAAATATTCTGCTTTTTCTCCACTTTTGTTTTTGTTTCAGTAAAGCTAACCCATTGTGTGAGCATATAGACTGTATAAGGGATAAGCCATATTTTCTATAAAATCAATAGGTAAAACTGGTATATCATGTACTAAGGTCTCCAGGCTATTTACCAAAAAAATCTTAAATTCCACATATTCCAGTAACGTTTTTCCCTCTAGTGTATTTGAACACAAAGGAGGAAATATTGTTCACACAGTAAAAGTGCAAATGAGCTTTTATGCAACATGTAATGAATACAAGCTTCTGAATTTAAACAATGCAAACACAATTGAAACATCTGCTTGGATTTTGTGTTTGCACAATAACAGAATCCACAAAGACCCAGTTATCATCAACTCAGAGCAGATGTTTAAAAAGCTTTGGGCACAAGTATTCTGGTGCCTTTATCTAAATAGCTAATGCAAGCTAAATAGGTGAAGGCCTAGGTTTCATGCCAATTTGTGCTCATTTGTATTACTGCTGGATGCACACTTACTGTATTTATGTTGTAACAGCAAATCATACAATACAATAGAATTAAAGTAGTTTGCAACAACGGATTAAAATGGGGCTCATATACCTCATGTCTGTGGACAGCTGGCAGCCATGGAAGTATCTTATATCCACCACACAGCATTTATTTTCACTGTTCTAATTGCTCTAAACTAATAAAAGATTCAGTTTAGTTGCCATGGGCTAATGTACATCATTGCTTCTTTGTGCTGGACTGCCATATAACAGATTGAAAACAGGAAAAATGTTATGACTGATGCTGAGTTTTAAATTATGGTTGATTTTTTTACTCATATTAAAAAGAAAACTATTTTCTGCCAACTACTTATGCCGATCAAAGTAGGCCTAGCATAGCTTGATGAAAACTCATGTTGCTTCCAAACCTACCCAAAAAGGAAGCCTTTCTAAATGAAATGTATGATATAAAACAAGTTGAGGTGCCTCTACCAGGGTTACTGTTAGAAATCCTGGGGTCCCATACAGCCTATCTGACGGGGGGCCCCTTAAACCCTGCCCTTTACCCCATCCCCAGCCAAGCCCCTGACCATGCCTTGAAACAAAATTCAAGTTTGCATGTGGGACCAACGTGCGCATTGGCAATTTCGTATGAGTACAGAGGAATGGGGCAGTGTAAAATTATTTTAAAGTTTATTTTATTATTAATTTATTTATTTTTTTTTTAATTACACTGTACCTTTACATTTTTTCTCTATTTTATTGCTATCACAAGGGATGAACAACATCCCTTGTGATAGCAAGGGCCATGAGAGGTCCTGTTTATCGAGAGATCTGGGGTCTTTTAGACCCCAGATCTCTCCTTTGGCCTCCAAAGCATCTGATCAAATCAAGATCAGTTTGATCAGATGCTTGTTCAAGCTGGTAATGCCTTGTTTACATGAGATCAAAAATGACTAAATCCTTGTCGCTTCTGGTTTTTGACATGACACAGTGGGAGGAAGAACATCCATCCCTTTCACTGTGTCTTGGGAACCGGATGCTACTGTTTGAATCCTTACCAAGTTCCCTGATCAAACAGGAGAGCCCAGTAAAGGTGGTGATGGAAGTATGTGTGGGATTCCCTTCATCTGCATGTAAAAGTAATCCAGTGGCTACTTAGCTACTAGGATTACTTTTACGTTGTGCAGAATCTCTGATGCTAAAAATGATATCTTGATCATTGCTGCTGTGATGATTGAGATATTGCCCTTTCAATCCAGCGACGTACTGGTACATTGCCGGAAGGGAAGCGGTTAAAGGGGAGTAGTGGGGGGCTCCACTGCACATGTATACATTTATTTCTTCATCCAAAACACGTAGAAAGTCGTTTATGATTTTGAATGACATAGTTCACACCTGTGCTTGCAGTTCCAGTGCATTCCAGTTCCAGAGAAAAAAGTAGAACATGCTGCATTTTTCCTGCACAGAACTGTACTGAAATGTGGTAAAACACATCAAAAACACACCGGAACGCATCAAAAATGCACTGGTCTCCAGTACAGTTGAAAAACAAAACAAGGAATGTGAGCCTATCAACGGAGTCTATGATCTGTTATGAACCCTCCAGCAGCACTGAATGTCTGTTCAGAAAGCATGCTGGATGCAAGACAGGCCAGTAGCTCAATTGCATATTGAGCAAGTTATGGCCAGTGGTCCATCCTCATGACCTAGTAACTCAGTGGATGCTCAGTTGGAAAAGTCTCCAAGTCTGCTCTTGCCCCTAGATATTCCTGCACCATATAGTGCAGACACTGATTCCACAAAGCATGTGCTCCAGCAGGAAGACTAGAGGGACAGTGTCACTGATGCATGCATTGTCGCTGCTCATCATCCTTGTGGCCTCCTCAAATTGTGACAGGACAGTGCATGCATCCTGAAAAAACATTTGGATTGCACCCGGAAACGCATCAACGCGTCGAAAAAGTGCATGCAGAAATGCATCTGGAACATATCTGGAGGATGTTTTTGTGGTGTGAACTAGCCCTTAACCTTCCTGGCAGTAATCCCGAGTGTGGCTCGGGGTGGAATTTCAGTACCATTAGCGGTAACCCCGAGCCACACTCGGGATTGCATCGCTGGATCCAGGCAATGTAACTCACCTTGCCCCTGGATCCAGCGATGTCCTCCCGCGGTGTCAGCGTGTCTATCCTCCGCCCCGATGCCTCTGTGTGCCAGGCTCCGTTCCCTGCGAGCGTCGCGTAGCACGGGGATGAAGCCCGGTGGGAAATTCAAAAAGTGAAACACACAGTACACATACAGTACACTGTAATCTTACAGATTACATTGCTGAATGAAATCATTTCACATTCCCTTTGTCCCTAGTGGTTTCTCCAGTGCCCTGCATGCACTTTTATATTATATATGTCATTCTTTCTGCCTGGAAACTTGAGAATGTCCATGGCAACCAAAAAGTGCCCCGTTACGTCAAAAGTGTTTTTTGATCAGCTAGAAAACACGGATAATAAATCAGAATCATTTGCAGAATTGAGTGATACTGATTTTTGGGGAAATTTATCATCAGAAACTGAAAGTGACGACAGCGACATTTCTGCAAATTAGCAAATTTCAGTGTTTTTGGTTTGATTACATTATTGAATAAATTTTATTACTATTACGTTATTATTTCTGATAATTATTTATAGTTATTTATTATATTATAATTTATGATTTCATGTTTCAAACTTTATCATACCCGGGATGTCTACTAGACTCTTGTTTGGACAGATTTAAGTGAGTTATTCCTAAGAATTACAGGCCTACAATATAAAACGCCAAATTTCCATGCAAAATAATCGTACCACTTTCAGCACCAAAAATCTGAAATAATCATACCGCCTGGGAGATTAATCTACTACAACTTTTTGAAATATCAATTTCAGCTAAGGATAAATGTTTAAATGTTACTAGTCTATATGTTTATTATCTTATAAAGCTCTGCTCAAACTGTTGGTGCTATATAAATCTTGTATAATAATAATAATAATATAGCTGTGTACATTATTCTACTGTCTACAAATAAAATAGATCCATCCATCTGAATATTTTTATATTCAGGTCAGTCACGCACAAATACTGCAACAACATTTTTGCTTCCTAGTTAATGTACAATATAGTTTTGCTATGGCTAATCCGAGATAAAGCAGCAGAATGTTCAGAACAGATTAAAACATAGAAAGTGAACACGATGGCAGAGGAAATGAGTCATATCAAAAGACATTTTCTTTTCATTGTTTTTAATCCTGCCATCCATAGGATTTTGTACAATTTAAATACAAACATTGTGTGTTTAGTGTATTCTGCTGATGTATTATACCATTTCTACGCTATGTATGCTACAGAATGTTCTAGTACTTCAAGGAAATACTTACTACCACCTACTGTGAAATTATATTAAAACAAGCATGCATTTTAATGGGCTACCTAATATATGTAAATATACTCACTGAAGATTATAAAAACAGTAATAACATAGGAAATGTGTTTTTGTTTGAGTGGAGCAAGTTTAGGCACCATTTTTTTTGCGTTCAGCCATGTTATTCACAATGCAGTGAAGTATAAAGCCTTGTACTGCATTTCTGTTGTAGACATCACAGGTCTGGTTAGAATATTTTGTGTTACTGTGACTTTTTTTTGTATAGGGAACGACACACTGGAAATCAAATATATGCAGATTTCTCCAAATTACCTATAGACTAGGAGAGTAATGGCGAACCTTGGCACCCCAGATGTTTTGGAACTACATTTCCCATGATGCTCAACTACACTGCAGAGTGCATGAGCATCATGGAAATGTAGTTCCAAAACATCTGGGGTGTCAAGGTTTGCCATCACTGCACTAGGATAACACAGTATTCACATCTATGATCCTTTAGAAGGCAGGCCCTGCACCCAAAAACACATCACATCAAAATGAATCTGAACTTTACATACTGACGTTCACACTAGGGGGTTGTTTAACTAAGTGTGTATTGAGGTATAATCTGAATTCCGGGAATTCAGTCACTTTGTAAAAAGTGCAGGTACACTATGGGGTTCATTTACTAAAGACAAATGGACTGTGCACTTGCAAAGTGCAGCTGCACTCTACAAGTGCAGTTGCTCCAGAGCTTAATAAATGAGGTAAAGCTTCCCTTTGCAAAGAATACCCAACCACATGCAAGGAAAATAGAAAACAAAAGCATTTTTGCTTGCACATGATTGGATGATGGAAGTCTGCAGAGCTTCTGCTAATTTACTAAACTCTGAAGCAACTGCCCTTGCACAGTGTACAGTCTACTTAACTTTAGTAAACCAACCACCGTGAGTTAAGTCCAAGGAGGTGCATGCCATGTCCTGAACGTATCTCTATTATTTATATCTGACAGGTTTATAGATCTTCCGGAGCATACACTGACACTCGGGCTGTTAGAGAGGAAAGAGAGGCACACAGAACAGTTATGCCTGTCCCTCCCCTCTGCTGCCCATTTAGAGGAGCCTTTGTATTTTGTGAATGAGTTTACATAATATAAAGGCTTCTGTGATTGGGTAGGAGGAGGGGAGAGGCAGGCATAGCTGTTGCACCAACTCTAATGTTGAAGATGTTTAGATCCAAAAGCATCAGTGCCAGATTCCTGGAAATACAGTGATAGCCATCTTCCAGAAGTAAAATAAAACTGTCAAATGTAAGATAAGCCCAGGAGATGTCATGTAGCTCTTTGGACTTAACTAATAGCATAAGACATAAAAACAGCAGTAATAATGAAGTGCAAATATTTCAAATAGGTGACCACTAATAAAGTGCAAAAGTGCAACCAATAGTGCTTATATAACAAGAAACAATCCAAAACAAAAACAAAAACAAATAATCAATAAAAAAGTACAAGAGTGCAACTAATAGTGCATGTTTATAAACTCATATAAGCATGGATCCAAAAATCAAAAAAGTGCTAAAAAATACATGTAGTCCATTAACGAACAAATGAGTCCCTTCACAATACATATAAATCATATGATCCTCCAAAAGTTGCCATATGTGCAAAAAGGGGGAGGGTGGACTCTACCACCAGATAGCAACAGTTGACAGGCTCCTCTTACCAGAAAAGTTGGACCATAGATTATAATGGTCAGACATGGAAATGGTAAATCTCCAGGACCAGCTTCCAATGGAGAGTCGTCGCTACTCAGCAGCAAGTTGTAGTGTAATACCGAAGGATAAAATTAGACAAAACAAAGGTTCAGTGTCATGTGCAATGACACCCTCAATAATGCTGAAAATCGCCACATCCCAAAGGAATACAAGTAAGAGAGCACAATTTTGGCGGGACTTTGTAGGCAATGGTCGCAAGTAGGGCTTGGATATAAAATTAATTTTTATTGAAATGTAACATATAAAAACATGTAGAAGAGTAAATATACATATACAGATGTAACAAAAGACACATCAATACAGCAGTAAATTGTACGAGTTACTTCCAACCTTTCCACTGTAACCAGTCTTCATCCGGGATTTATAGCTATCATGCAACACCGATGTTTGTTCCAATATTGAAAAAATAAGAGCAATTAGTGCTAAATAGCATGTATATAAATTTGCAATCTCAAATATTTTTACAATCAATGTAGAAAACAGAATATCTTGACTTGGAAAATAACTTACAGTGTCAGTGGATACACACAAACAGCCAATAAAAGCCTCCAAAAGGTCCCTCCACTGTTACCATCATCATAGGTCCCATGGAGATGCACTGAAGTGGATCCCAGGGGTCTGATTGTTCAGGGGAGGATAGAGAGATATAAATTTAATAGAGTCACGGAAAGTATTAAAAAGTTTGGATCTGATGGTTCCATGAGCCTGCTGTCTCATCCCCGCTGCATTGGATTGCATGGCCACATTACTTTCAAAATGTAATAGCGAATGCAGGGGGAAAAAACCCCACCCGCTGTAACAGAGGGGGGGGATCAAGGGTGCAGGGGGGGGTTGTCTGGAGCATGTTACATGTTACACCCAAATTATGGGTGTAGCATGTAACATGCTCTGAACGGTGAAGGCATCCTTTAAGTAGTGAATGTGTATGGATTATTTCTGAAGAATAAGGATATAGTTTAGTGTCACTATAACAATGGACCACCAAAATATGAAAGAAATGAGGTCTATGGTATTTTTATTATGTCGTTATCTTAAAGTTTGTGACCCCAAGAAAGGATTTAACACACTGCAATAAATATGTGTTCTAATGGGGGAAGGTAAAAGGGGTTCATCCAATGACATAAGAAATTGGTGGCTCTTGCTGAACCTCGATGAGCAGCCCCAGTCCTCATTCCTCATGGTTGGCAATGATAAATTACCATATACATCTTTTCTGTGAAATGTGGTAATCAATAACCTGTCATATGGTCCATTCCATTAACTATGTAATATTTCATGCAGTATTAATTGGTCTTGATGTTTGCAATGCCACCACAGCTGTGTTGTGTGAGCATGAAATTAATTCTTCTGATTTTGAGATTTTATGTATGCAGGTATTACACAAAGAAGCCTGTATTTTGATCCAGTGACAGTTGTATATAAAGAGTTATTGATTGAAATAGAGCTAGGTTTTATGATGCATGGCTTGTATTATGTACGCTGCTCCACTGAGATTGTAACAAGAGTAATTAGTTATATTATTTGTGCAATTAAGTTAAAATACTATCTGTCTGTGTTTGTCTGTGTAAGGTAATACATAAACCTGGGAGAAGTACGCAGCAATTCTCACTTATTTATGTACTCCTTATCTATTTTTTACAAATGGAACATTTCAGTAAAGAAAGTGATGTTGTTTATTTCAACTATGGGACAAAATCAGCCTCCATTTAAAATCTATTCTATCTCCAATTAATCCAGTTTGATATTGCGATCCATAAGAGTCTGTCACAACCTGCAAATGGTCTCACTATGCAGGAAAATGCTGACTTTTTAGTAAAATACACTGTATATATAGAGAGTGGTGTACATGAAAAAATACAGGAGAAATGTGGGTTTTTATAAGAGGGTATCTTTAGCCACTTCAGCCCCGGAAGGATTTACCCCTTTCCTAACCAGAGCACTTTTTGCGATACGGCACTGCATCGCTTTAGCTGACAATTGGGCGGTTGTGCGACGTTGTACCCAAACAAAATTGACGTCCTTTTTTTCCCACAAACAGTTTTTTTGGTGGTATTTGATTACACAAAAAAGAACGACTATTTTGAAAAAAAAAAACTATATTATTTACTTTTTGCTATAATAAATATCCAAAAAAAAAATGTCTTCCTCAGTTTAGGCCGATATGTATTCTTCTACATATTCTACAAAAAAAAAAAAGAAAGGCGTATATTGACTGGATTATGCAAAAGTTATCACGTCTACAAACAATGGGAATAAATTTATGGCATTTTATTTTTATTTTTTTACTAGTAATGGCGGCGATCTGCAATTTTTATCGGGCTACGATATTGCGGCAGACAGATCGGACACTTTTGACAGTTTTTTTGGGACCAATGACATTTATACAGCGATCAAAGCTAAAAATAGCCACTGATTACTGTATAAATGTCACTGGCAGGGAAGGGGTTAAACTGTAGGGGGTTATCAAGCGGTTAAGTGCATTCTCTCAGTGTGTTCTAACTGTGTGGGGGCCGGATTGACCGGGGCATGACAGATCTCACTATTCCCGATCACCGGGAACAGTAGGTCACTGTCATGTCCCCTGACAGAACAGAGATCCGCAATGTTTACATCTGCAGATCTCCATTCTGCCTCTGTAACAGGCGGTCATGGGTCGCCGGCAGACATCGAGTCCACACAACCCGCGGACACGCTCACGCAGCTACGGCGATTCGCGCAGCAGTGCCAACCTGTCGCCGGCCGGTCAGAAAGCAGTTAAAGTGATTGTAAAGCCATTTATATAAATATATATGTTTTTAAATGTGCAATGGTTTTGCACAGTACAGCCCATATCCTCCTCTTCTGGGGTCCACCCACTGAGTGGCCACCATAGCAAGCCTCTAGAAGGAGAGAGCCGAGATGGCCAAGAGAGCTGCTGCTGTCCAGCACAGCACCGGACCACGATTAGGCTCAGCCTCGGGGGGGGGGGGGGGAGCTGGACAGAGAAGGTTTTTTCATCTAGAGAATGCTTTTCTTTTTCTTTTAAAAAGTAGATATTTTTGTTTTAGGGTTAAAAATTATTTAAAAGGCTGCGCTTGTAATTCCTAACATAGGGTACAATGCTGCTAACCTAATGTTTTGGTAAAATAAACATAGTATTAAAATGCTCCACTAGAGGCAGCGCTGAATCCTATTGCAATAAAATAATGATTTACATAGCACCTGAAACTACGGATAATGGAAGCCTGTGCTAGCATTTCTCCTGCGGTGTTGCTATCAGTGTGTGAAGAGTGGGAGAAGAGGGTTGCATTGACAATCCAACACAATGGGCAGCACATTGAACACATTTTATAAGTGGTCAGAAACTTGTAAATAACTCATGAAAGAATAAAGTTATGTTAAAACCAAGCACACCATTGTTTTTCTTGTGAAATTCCCAATAGGTTTGATGTGTCACATGACCCTCTTCCTATTGAAAAAACAAAAGTCGGATTCAAAATGGCCGACTTCAAAATGGCCGCCATGGTCACCACCCATCTTGAAAAGTTTCCCCTCTCACATATACTAATGTGCCACAAATAGGAAGTTAATATCACCAACCATTCCCATTTTATTAAGGTGTATCCATATAAATGGCCCATCCTGTAGTTTGACAGTGAGTTAACTTAATTTTACATTCAGAAGGTATATTTTGTAGAGTTCACAATGTGGATACCCAGCAGCCCTTCTGTTTAGTAATCTTAATACGACTTGTTAATCTGGAAACAAGCAAGAACATAGCTTGATTGCTAGGCAAATCATCTGTAGCTGTAAAGTGCCCCACCCCCATTAGGCCCCTTGTAAAATGGGGTCATCCAGCTGCAGAGCATTCCTCCTGACATTTTAGTGCACCTGAAAGGGACAATTGCAATGTCAAGTGATGGCGCAGGCAACCTGTCAAACTCTATAACAAGCTTTGGCTGGACGGGGTCAAACAGGCCTGCATTCTGGAGTTATGGTCATAATGAAACAGGAGGATACAGACAGTAATAAAAAACATTGCCAGAAGTTCTAACCCTTCCCCACTCTGCTAAAATGTATTACTGTTTTGTCTTCATCCTGTTTGCAGGGATTTTGAAGGGCCCTTGCTTTGAAGGGCTTTTTTTGAAGGGCCTCAACAGGCAACATGTGGTCTTTATTAGCTGCCACTCCTTGGGTGCCATGCCATTTGTGTAGATCATGCAGATAGTTGAGCAATAGATAGTTGCAATTTTAATAGATGGTAAAAATGCAGACCAGCTTGTAAAATAACAGTCATGTCTCAAAGGAACTGGTGCAATTATTATATCTACTGAACTGAATGTGCACTGTCACGTTAATGCAAAAAAAAAAAACACCCTATTTCCTATCTTGACATAAAGGGACAAAAAACCTTCCTCACTTTGTCCAAAACAAACATGGTGCTTTGATATAAGCTTTATGTAATCCCCTGTACACTAGCACTCATAATGTGAAAGGAATGGTTAGCAGGACAGAACCTGTCCAATTATGCTACAGTGCACTTATAATGACAATTAATATGCTGCTAGTAGCAAACTGAGTAGAGGGATGGCCTTATTAATGTACTTATACTCCTTCATTGTCCAATCAGCAGTATAGTGGTGTGCTCTTCAGTCTGTGCTTCTTTTGTAGCTGGTAATAGGCTATATGGGCTAGCTTTAGTTTCTAACATTTTTTGTGTTACAGTCAGTGAAAGCAATGAAATATCATTTCTAGGTGGAGGAGGTGGTTGGTTCACGTAGGGAACTTTTGTCACAGCAGGTTAGCCTGGAGCCTGAAGCTATTAAACCCGTTTGTGCTAGAGATTCAGTCACAGGAAGAGGACGGGACAACCCAGCAATAACGATTTCTCCCAGATCCATCTGCCTGCACAACATGGGACATACTTCATTAGAGGTAACAAAAGCTGTATAGCAAAAAAAGAATAGCTAAACTTCTAAAGTGCAGGGGTGAGGAGTATGTTATATAAAGCACAGGGTACAGAGTGCAGTGGTCAGGTAAAGCAACCTGTTAGAACCATCCATACTGGAATGATTGCTATGCCAGTCACATAATGCACTAGGTATGGAGCAGAGGTTCTAAACCTTAGTAAGACCAGAGTCCAGTAATTTTCTTATAAAACCATTCCCAAGGGCCCATTTACTTTATTGCACTGTGTTAATGCACATTATAGCTCACGTTAAAGAGGAGCTCAAGTCTCCCCCCAAAAAAATTAAAAGTCAGCAGCTACAAATACTTACCTGTCCAGGGATCCCACAATGTCAGCATCCAAGACGATTCTTCAAAGCATCATCTTCACTAAGGGAAACCGGCAGTGAAGCCTTCCGGCTTCACAGTCTGTTTCCTACTGCGCATTTAAGAGTCACGCTGCGCTTTGTGAATGGTCCCAGAGTCTTCAGGGACCTGTGTCTTACCCAGACAGCTGCGGTGGGAAGGAGGAGGGGCCGGACATCTTCGTAGTTCGCCACAGCGATCTTGCCCATAAGTGGGAGCAGGTACCTGTTAAAACCAGGTACCCGCTCCCCCTTCCCCCCAAAAACTACCCTCTTGTGGGTAATGTTCTGCTTTAAGTTATGGCAGCCAATACTTTTATTTATATTCATACAATAAAATATGGAAATGCAAAAAAAGTATTCCCATACTTTTTTATGTAATGCTGCATGTGTGTAATTTAGTGTAGATCTCCTCCACTCACCCATGTTGCCACTGACTCCCCTAGTCTCTGTGCTGCTCCTGTAATCTACGCAATCATTTTCAGGTGGAGAGGGGACATTGGTACCTCCTGACAGTCCAAAACCGAGTTTCCAGGCATCACAAGCACCCCTGTATACCCTGACAACTTTTCACAACACTGCTCACCCCTGCACACTCTGAAACCCTTTTCAAATGCTGATCACCCCCATAACCCTCTACCAGCACTGTTCACCACTGCACCCCCAGCAACCCTCTTCACGTCTGCACCCTTTGTAATGCTTTTCTAGCACTGCTTACCTTTGCCACCCTCTTCTAACACTGCTTGTTCCACATCCCCTGCCACCCTTTTCCAAAAAAGGTTCACACCTAGAACTCTCATCTAACATTGATCACCCCTGCAATTTTTGCAGGTTGCAGCCTTTTTTTATATGGCTTACGGCTTACCAGAAACGTAAGAAAGCTGTCATCAGCAGCTTACCTGTTCTACTCTGGATGCTAGCTTAGATGTAGCACTCTACTCTTCAATTTAAAGCAGTGATTTTATTTTATTTATTTATTTTTTATTATACAGGATTTATATAGCGCCGACAGTTTGTGCAGCGCTTTACAATATTAGGGCAGATTTTACAATTACAATACAATTCAATACAGGAGGAATCAGAGGGCCCTGCTCATTAGAGCTTACAATCTAGGAGGGAGGGTCAAGTGATACAAAAGGGCAATAACTGAGGGGGATGAGCTGATAAAGAAAATAAAGGTGCAGTTGTTAGGTGGTGACAGGATAGGCATACGTTTTCAGGGATCGCCTTAAATTGGATAGATTTGGGGACAGTCTGACAGATTGGGGTAGGGAATTCCAGAGGAAGGGAGAGGCTCGGGAGAAGTCTTGGAGGCGAATATGAGAGGAGATGATGAGGGAGCTGGAGAGCAGGAGGTCTTTATTACAGTTAATTATATAGCATCAGCAATTTACACAGTGCCTAAGCAGGAACTACTAAGGAAGGAGGGCAAAATATGAGGTGGCCCTGGTTCCAGACCTTTATTGCTCACTGGCTTTCTTTTTTCCTTTCAGGCACTACAGTATAAGATCTCCCTAGATTAGTTATGATGTTTTCCCCTTACTTAGAGTGGTAGTATACCTTCCTATAATTTTCAGCCAAGGAAGCTGCCATCTTGGCCTCTGTTTAATCTACAACTTCCATGATGCTGCACATGTGATCAGCTATGACTGCAGCTATTGGATTGTTTGACAGTTTGGTTTAGAGCACAACCAATGGGAGTGTTACATTTCCGGCAGGTGCCAGAAATGGAACAGGTTTTTAAACTGTTAAATGGATGGGTATACTACCGCTTTAATCTTTCCATACAGTTTACAATCTGATTGTACAAAACACATCTACCAACAACTATGTAATGTGTGTTACTGGATAAAAAATGAATGGCTTGTTTAGGTTTGATTACATAGTTTTAGTAAATATAGGGGAGATTGTACAATCAGATTGTAGTGTGTATGATCGCCCGCAGAATCCCAATTTGTCTCTCCTGTAGAAATTGAAATATTATAAAAAAGAGGAAAAATCGATTAGGAAAAGTGAAATTTTTTTTTATAATCCACTCTTTTAATACTAAATAGATGTAACCTTTTGTTTCCTTACTTTCAAACCGCCTAGTAATTACATGTATTTTTTACTCACAATTTAGTTTCTCTCACTGCTGGATTTTTCCATATTAGGTGAGGGCATCTGAATCCCATCCATAGTCTCCTGGCCTCGCTTCCTGAAAGAAGTGCATGGTGGGTAACCATCATGCATTCCTCGGTCCGCCTTAAATCGCATCATTTCCTGTCTGGAAAGCACAATTTTACAGTACAGGGAAGCCCATTGACTCCTGGGAAATGATGAGTCACATCTCCCAGGAGGCCAGGTAAAGCAGGAAGTGAGGAGAAGAGCATAGGACCTAAAATGGGCAGATTACAGAGACCACCTAGCAACAAAAAAATTATGGGTGGAACTCCGCTTTAAGAGTTAAAAAAGCTAAAATATAAGGTTTAAGCGCACTGATCTAAAGTAAGCTGGTCAGTCATTTTATGTTTTATGTTTTAAGTCATGCCATAGAGATGGTGCCACAAGGTACTTTCTATCACCTTGGCTAGCCATTTTTTCACTTCTGCAACCCAATCTTAGCCATTGTCACTTGCTGCTCAGTGAGAACACCTGGGTGGCTAATAAAGGTTGTCATACTGTACTGCGAGAGGGGCATAGCCCCAAACTGAGCTAACATGGAATCATAGTAAAAAGGTGAAACAAGGGTCCGAGGGATGCACGATAATGGGCTTTTCTAGCTTAGGAGCCTGCTCTCAGGTTGGACATTTGAGTGGCCAATAAAGATGTTTTTTGGCAAGGAAGTAAAGAATTAGCAAGGCTTAACTGTAGGTGTAAGGCTTAGCCCCTTGTTCAGTTAAGTCGAGACTGGATCAGAGGGATGCACAGAATAGGTTTTTCTGGCTTGTGGAGCCTACTTTCACATAGGACATTTACTATTAAACATGTAAAATGGCTGACAGATTTGCTTGAAATGGCTGGAAACCCCTGACCACAAAGCAACATTTTCTGCAAATACAACTTTATTGTTATGATATTCTGAGTATGCATTTTCATTTGCCGTAATGTTTCAGCACATGGCAAAATGAAGCAGCTTAGCGTTAGTGTTTTATGACATGCAACGTGCATTCATTAGTTAATATTCCTAGTGCCTTCTGATTAGAATTCCCAACAGTCTGTCTATCCAGAGAAAAGTTGGATTGAAATGCAATGTCACGCCCCCACATGCATAATTCTATTAGGAAACATCCAAGGGTGGAAATCATTGTTTTCAGAACTAGCTGAGCTGGAGCCAGGGCAAAATACTAAAGTCAGTTGTGCCTTTGAGCTGCCTATAACAGCTCCCTTCAGAGACCCATTTCATACAAAATTTGAAGCCTGTGTTTATTGCCCATTAAAGCAACCTTTATTTTATGGCAAATGTTGCAGTAATTGCCTTTTACGAAGAGCACTTTGTAACACACATGCACCACTGAAAGAAAACCACTCTGGTATTGTCTATCGGGACTTAATGGCGCAATTAATTTTACTCCATCTGTTCCTGGGACTTTAAAGGAAAATGGATTTTTTTTAGCGCACTTTAATGAAGAAGATAAAGCGGTCCTGCTGGTGTCCCACAGGCTCAATGCAGTAAGTTCAGATTATTGCTCAGTCTGTCAGAATGGACTTCTTCCTTCAGCAGCCGTCTCTGCTAGCAGCCAGCTTTGGCCCCTCACAGTGCTATTCCTGATGACAAACTGCCAGCCAGCTCCCACAAAAGCACGATTAAAATGTCAGCACAACATGACGAAAGGGCTAGGAGGGTCCACAGAGACAAGCTGTGTTCACTGTGAGTTAATACCTCCAGGCAGTATTGAGCAAGACTGTTGCTTTGAGGAAATCCAAAGCACATTTTCAGTCAACTAGTTAAAACAATTTTCTCCATATTATTATTAGAACATGACCCTTGTGTTATTTAAGGCACAGTTATAACTATGCTTATCTTAATAAGGTATTTTAATCTGCAGTACCTCTGGAGAGAAAAACAAAGGCTCCCTATGATGATCATAGCTTCTTAAAGACACAGCATATATGTATTTTAAAGGTATTTTATATAACTCATACGCTGGTTTCACTAGCTCTTGATGTTGCAACTTTATTTTGTACTGATGTATTATCAAATACTGTACAATCCTAAAATGTATCTATTTTCCATCTTAAACCTAACCCTGAGTGGCACAGGAATTTAAAGATTGTTGGGTTATACTGCCACATACCAGGCAATTGGACACTGGCAGACAAAAAAAATGTGAGCCAGCCCAATATAATCTCTCCTACTCCCAGCATTCCTCAGTTTTTTGCTAATGTGCAAGGACAATGCATGTATTTTTTTTTTTTTTGCACTGCTGAGAAAAGTCTAACTTTTTTAGCTGGCGTCCCTATTTTTCATTTAATCAAAATTCCTTCTTCAAAACTGCTGAGCTGATCTCTAAATGCAGCTATCGTACCTTGGCCTGGATTTGGAGGCAGTACCTGGACCTCGCTAGATTGGATGTTGCAGCACTATCCTTAAATATGATCTTTGAGCACTGGATGCTGTATTGCGGTGCTTTCCAGACTTGCTTGTACTCATTACTAGAACCAGTAGGCAATGTTAGTTTCCCCCTTTCTGTTAGTCTTATCATGGAAGGAGGTATCTTGCGTCATTTGCTGGGTGGTGGGTGGTGTGCTGTATTCATGCGCTGTGTGCTCTCTTTCCCACCATTCAGCACTGGGGAAGCACCTTCCCGCTTCTTCTCCTACTACTAAAAAACATTTCTTGGTTTGTTCTTCCTTCCCACCTACACGAAACAGAAAGAACCAGCAAAGCAGCGAAAGAGAGACATGTACTTAACACTCATCATAGCCCTCTACTAAGAGTAAAATGTATTTATAAAACAAATGGGTATCAGGGGCAACAATCCATATATATATATATATATATATTGGATTATTGGACAATTATGTGCACTTTAGGGCAGTTATGATTAGGGCTCACTGCATCCATGTGTGTATATATAAATGTGGGGTAGGTCATTTGGTCTGTAGGCTCTGAGGAAGAGGGTTCACCTTGGAAATGCATTAGCCTGTCTGCTATGGACACTTTCTGGTCTCCTTGCAGATGTGGAGGATCCCAGTAGTCCAGGAGGCATTTTGTTAAAATTGTGGATTTGATATGCTTTTAAATCATCTATGTTTGTGAGCAGGGGTGTTGCTAGGTGGGAAAAAGACAAGGGGCTCCAGCCCAAAGAAATGTGGCACGCAAAGCATGGCGCTGTGAAAATGGGTGTGGTCTAAAATAAACAGTGGGTGTGACTTAAAGGGGCGTGGCTCAAGGGGTTGTGGCTTGCGTCTGAGATGAACGAGGGATGGAGGAAGGAAGAAAGAAAGGGATAGGGAGGGAAGGAGAGAGAAGAGAAGGAAGGAAAGAAAGAAAGAAGGATAGAGGGACAACAGGCCCAGATCCTACACCCCAATGGCAATATGTGTATTCCAGAAAGTTTAACAATCAGCAGATAAAGATACTCCAAACACCTAGTGTTAGCGCTTCAATCATCCCAGCACCATGGTTGGTATGGTGTCAGGATGATTGAAGTGCATTATTTCTATTATTACATTGTAATATAAAATTAAATCATTCAACTCACCTTAGTGCAAAATCAGTGGGAGCCCTTAGCATGTCACTTGCCACTGTTGCCTGCTACAATCATCAGATGTCCCCAGTGGAGTCCCTCCTTCCATCAGGTGTCCCCAGTGGAGTCTCTTCTTCCATATGGTGCCCCCAGCAGAGTCCCTCCTTCCATCAGGTGCCCCCAGCGGAGTCCCTCCTACCATCAAGTGCCCCCAGCAGAGTCCCTCCTTCCATCCGGTGCACCCAGTGAAGTCCCTCCTTCCATCAGGTGCCCCCAGTGGAGTCCCTCCTTCCATCAGGTGCCCCCAGCGGAGTGCCTCCTTACATCACAGGTGCCCCCAATGGAGTCCCTCCTTACAGCACTGGTGCCCCCAGTGGAGTCCCTTCTTACATCACAGGTGCCCCCAGCGGAGTCCCTCCTTACATTACAGGAGAGAGGTGATGTTGGGGGCAGAGGTATGATGTCATCTCTCTGCTCCCCGCCACACCTCCAACATTGCAGAGGCCAGGCTGTGAGGGAGGAAGAGCAGTGATGCGAGGCGGGCAGAAAGAGATGATGTCATCTCTGCTTGCCCGCCCTGCTCGCTCGCAGCTCCCTTATGCAGGCAGCCCATGGCTCTGTAAAGCTGCCCACTCACGGCTCTGTCAAGCCACCCGCTCGTGGCTTTCATGCAGCCCGTCCGCTATTAGGGACCCTGGCAGACACTCGGGGCTATGGCCAGTACATCCGGGGCTACAGACTTGATAGCCACACCCTGGCGACACTCCTGTTTGTGAGTATGTTTTTGTCATTTTTACTCTCAAATAAATATTTTTAATGGTATTGCACTAGGTCGGTGCACCTTTCTCTTTATTTCTGGTTGTTGTTAGCACCCTTGGGTGCCCATGGTCCTGAGAGGGGCAGCAAAACCTTGTGTGGATGAGGAAGATCTCCATTCATTTATAATACACTACTACATCTCCTTTGTGGGACAATATACTGTATCTGAGTGCACAAGGATTATCTTTTGTTAAGGTGAAAAACCTGCTTTAGTGTAGACATCCCCCAGAGCATCCCTTTTACTTACCGGACCCCGAACGTCCCTGCACTGGGGAAGAGCACACCCACTCCAGCCGGTGTCTCGGGTTCTGATTGGATAGATTGATAGCAGCGCAACCATTGGCTCCCACTGCTGTCAATCAAATCCAATGACGCGGGAGTCGGGGTGGGGCCGAGTCCTGCTGTCTGTGTCAATAGACGCAGCAGCAGGACTCAGGAGCGCGTCCGCACGAGTGTCCCCAGGGAAGGGCTTCAACGCGGGGAGGAGCCAGGAGCACCACGGAGGGACTCCAGAAGAGGAGGATTGGGGCCCATAACCCTTGCACAGAGGAGGTATTTTTGACATGTTTGTTGTTTAAAAAAAATAGGGAATAGGTTACATTAGTTTTAGAGTCAGGGTCTTATAAGCTTTGACATTAAAATGTAAATTCAAAACTTTCACTTTCAATATTTCAAAATCATTAAAATAATACCTGGTGATCATGCCATAAAGTTTCTTGTTCAGACACTTCCTGTTATCGGTTGACAACACAGTTTCTGCTCCCCAATTGTACTCTTACAATGTGACCCTGTCACATGGGCTTCCAATAGACATTACACAGGCAGGATCCACTGTTGCATCATCAGGAAGCCCTTGCTGAAAACATTCTATGCAACCATCACTGGAGTGCATGCATGTATACAACAGGAAGCAGCTGAAACGAGGCTGTAGGTTAGCAACACTGAAGTGCAACAAATAATAAAAAGAATAAAAAAGGAAGACCTATTTTGTTAAAAAAATTACAAATGTTCATGATAAATGCCATTCAGTTAGAGTGGCAGTCAGAGTTTACATTTGCTTTAAAGTTAGTGTTTTGGGTTGATAAAGTATTAATGGCTCACTTTTGGATTTGGGTTAGGTGTAGGGTTAATTGTTTGGATAAGGGTTATATGCTAGGTTAAAATTTAAATATTCAATGGTTAAGACTTAAAGCAGAGCTCCGCCCTAAAGGGGAAGCTCTACTTGTTTGCACCCTCCGCCCCTCCGCTGCCACATTTGGCACTTTTTGAGGGGGAGCAGGTAACTGGTTTTGACAGGTACCCCCTTCCACTTCTGGCTCAGATCGCCGGAGTGATCTACAAGCATGTCCCCCCCCCCCCCCGGGGGGGGGGGGGGGGGGG
>BLSH010422254.1:1391608-1401729 GCA_018402905.1 Glandirana rugosa
TTATGGGGGTTTTATTTCGAGATAAACACCCCTTTTTTTCCTGCAGTTAAAACAAACACATGTTGTAGTTTGCTGGCGCATTAACAGTCAATTGCTCTACGTCACGGCTTAACGTTTTTCACGAGACCGGTATTTCCCCCTCTAGGAAAACCCCGACTTCACCAATTGTTTCGTTTCGTCTAAACAAGTAACAATCCCGAATGTGTGTCAACTTCAGTTCAAAGGTCAGTGTAAGTAAGTAAGAGGTGTGTTTCGGGTCGACAACGTATCGTGGTAGTTTCATTAAATATAATCGCTGTTAGAGGAAGACGCGTACCCACGGAGTTTGGAAAACACATACTTGTTATCACTTTATCAGTCCTTGTCTCATCGGAGCAGTTAAGACGGCTCTCATAGGGAATCATTGTTTTTGTGACGTAATGCAACTTGTGCTCTTCATGTCGGTCCGAGAATCGGACTAGTGTGAACCCAGCCTTAAAGAACATAAACCTGTTAAAGGCCTCGCTGCAACTACTCTGTTCCTGACTATTTCACTATTGTTCATACACAAAAGGTTTGAGGCACCCATGCGCAGAAGGAGATTGTCGCTAATATAAATTACTTTGATGGTGCTATGCAACAGCTGGGCTTTGTGTGGAGAATGAATGAATGTGACTGGAAACTTGACTTCAACTGTGTGTAAGCCCTAACAATGAACAAATCTGCTTTGCTTTGTTAACCACTTCAGCCCCAAAAGGATCTCCCCCTTTATGGCCAGAGCACTTTTTGCAATTCGGCACTGCATCTCGTTAACTGACAATTACGCGGTCGTTTGATGTTGTACACAAACAAAATTGACGTCCTTTTTTTCCCCACAAATAGAGCTTTATTTTGGGGGTATTTGATCACCTCTGCGTCACTTCTGATCACCGCTATAAACAAACAAAGGCGACAATTTTGCAAAAAAAAACAATATTTCTTACTTTTTGCTAAAATACATATCCAAAAATATATATAAAAAACAAATTTATTTATCAGTTTTGACTGATATATATTCTTCCTCATACTTTTGGTAAAAAAAAAAATCGCAATCAGCGTATATTGATTGGTTTGCGCAAAAGTTGCCACGTTTACGAACTATGAGAATTCATTTATGAGGTTTTTATTTTTTACTAGTAAAGGCGGTGATTTGCGATTTTTAGCGAGGCTGCAACATTGCAGCGGACTTGTCGGACACTTTTGACACTTTTTTGGGACCATTGACATTTATACAGCGATCAGTGCTATGAAAATGCACTGCTTACTGTGTAAATGTCACTGGCAGGGAAGGGGTTTACACTAGCGGGCAATCAAAGGGTTAACTGTGTTCCTTGGATAGTGTTTCTAACTGTGTGAGGGCTGGGCTGAGGGGGGAGGAGAGTGATTGCTGCTCCCATATACAGGGAGCCTACGATCACACTCCTTCTCCCCTGTCAGAACGGAGATCCGTTGTTTACACACACGGATCCCGTTCTTTCACTATGGGGGAGTGATCAAGGGTAGCCCTTCTACACAGCGAGTGGGCATGATCCGTGATCTCGGAGCCACCGTCAGGTGACAACGATATCGAGCCAAGTTGCCACCATCAAGCCATGGTGGGCGGTCAGCAACTGGTTAAATATACCATTAGAAGCATTTTGTTAGATCTGTTTTACATTGTATAATGCCTGGTACACACCGGCCAAATATCGGCCGGTTCAACAGAAACTGGCCAACATTCAGCCTGTTTGTACAGCAGCCTGTCCGACAGAAGCTCACTGAGCTTCCAGCATCTGTCGAAGGGCATGCCCGAAAAACATCAGCTGATCAGCATCCAATTGTGGTATCATTAGAATACGTATATATTTTCACTATATATTCACTTCAGTGTGTTTAGTTTGAAGCGCTGCACAGTTGATTTTTTAAATGTATTGATACACATGTAGGATTGTGATTGGAATCGGAACCTATTTAGGCTTTCCATTATCACAATATAGGAGTGGCGCTCAGGATTTCTTTTTGATTTATTTACTTTTTCTTTTTCATTGATTGTTCAAAGATGGATTCTTTTTTGTATTTCCTATATTCAGGCATTGTTTCAGTAGCACTATCCACTCCATTACTCTGGAGCTATCGCTTTTTCTATGTTTATAATATCTCAGTTGGACCCAGATTTATACAATAAGCAAGCACATATTATATTTGTAGCGATCACACTGGGCAATATAATTGGATGGACATACTTTTTTTACCGATGCTGTATCCACCTTCTGTTTGCCCCCTTGGGTCCTCGCAGGTCTGACTTCCGCAGATCCTGGGCCAGACTTCCCTAGCAGTCACTTATTGCAAATATCACCATGTGTATCCAACTTTAGCTAATTTATAAGTATGCGGTCCTCTATGGTGGCCCCAGAGGCTTGTATTACATTATTCTCTATCAATTGTCCTACATACCTTATATTGATGTTTTCTTTACAGACATTCATCATTATTTTTTTTATTTTTTTTTTATTAATTTCAGTTTTTATATAGCGCCGTCAATTCATACATATACTAGGGCCAATTTAGACAGGAGCCAATTAACCTACCAGCATGTCTTTGGAGCATGGGAGGAAACCGGAGTACCCGGAGGAAACCCATGCAGGCGCAGGGATAACATGCAATCTCAAGGCAGGTAGTGTCGTGGTTGGGATTCGAACTAGTGACCCTTTTGCTGCCAGGCGAAAGTGCTAACAACTACACCACTGTGCCGCCCACATTATTATTTGCATTTACTCCTGAGGAAGTGTGCATTGACTTACAAAACACGTCAAATTTTCAAGATGCAATTTTTCATCCAAACATGTCTTGATATGTTGAACTTTTAACTATGTATGATATGTACTGTTATGGAAACACTACAAATCAGCTTGGTATCCAACTATTTGTATTCCATATAATGTAACGAGAATTGTATTTCTTCATTGATAAATTGTGAACCATGTCTACCATGTATTTAGTGGTTGTGTGTGCTGCACCTCATTTAAAGTCCCTGGGCATACTTATGTTTTTATGGATATATATTAGGGATGGAGGTGCACCACTGGGGGTACCAGACCACACATTTTATGTTAAACTATCAGAATTAAGTATGCAATAAAGCAATAGTTAGCAATTTCCAATAACTACAAAAAACATTGCACAACAGAATATAATATCTTGCATTGATAGTGGTATTATATAGAGAAAATACATATTACACAATGAAAAAGCAATATACAGAGCAGCAAAGGCTATAATTACCACTATAAATGTAATACAATTAATCTTGAAGGTAAGCAAAGGTAATTGCTTCAATTGTAGAAATCTTTCTGACTGGAATGCAGATTTTCTTTTTTATAGAGTAAAACATCATTTGTAACCTTGATCCAAAATCCCAGTGTGGTGCATCTGCATTAATGGATGTTTAGATAATTTGCCTTACAACTATAGAATGAAGATAGCTGAAATAATATTTTTTATAGGCATGTCTACTCTTCTGTGTATAGTAGACCAACTAGGTAGAATAAGAATTTGTACATATTGGGGCTTGCAAAAAGGTTGTGAGGATTGAAGTGATATTAGACTTGAAACTATAGAGTTATCTGTACTCAAAGAAATGCCAGAAATGTTCATCCTTGCCAGCACATTGCCAGAAAGTTTACATTTTGACACCATGGGATTGATTTACTAAAACTGCAGAGTGCAGAATCTGCTGCAGCTCTGCAGAGAAACCAATCAGCTTCCAGGTTTTATTATCAAAGCTTAATTGAACAATCTGAAATTAGAAGCTGATTGTCTACCATGCACAGCTGTACCAGATTTGGAGTGCTCCAGTTTAGTAAATCTCCCCCATGGCTGTACTAAGCCTTATACCTGCAATGTAGGCTTGGTGAATTAGACCCCTTTCACATGGGCATTCCATTCAGATCCACCTGTCCATTTTTCAGGCGGACCTGAACGGATGCCCCATTCTCCTCTATGGAGCAACAGATGTCAGCGGTGACATGTCCACTGACATCCGATCCGCTCTGATCTGCTCCGTGATCCGAAGTTCGATGGATGGAAACCCTGTTTTTCCATCCATATGCGGATCGGATCACAACGGACAGACGCTCCATTGTCATCCGATTTCCCATAGAGGAGAGCGGCACTCTGACAGATCCATCTCTGCATAGTGAGCGGAGACGGATCTGTCATTATTATTATTATACAGGATTTATATAGCAACGACAGTTTGCGCAGCGCTTTACAACATGAGGGAAGACAGTACAATTACAATACAATTCAATTCAATACAGGAGGAATAAGAGGGCCCTGCTTGTTAGAGCTTACAATCTAGGAGGAAGGGTCAAGTGATACGAGAGGGTAATATCTGTGTGGGATGAGCTGATGGAGAAGATAAAAAGTGTAGTTGTTAGGTGGAGGCAGGATAGGCTTCTCTGAAGAGAAACGTTTTCAGCGATCGCCTAAAAATGGATAGATTTGGAGACAGTCTGACAGGTTGGGGTAGGGAATTCCAGAGGATAGGAGGGGCTCGGAAGAAGTCCTGGAGGTGAATATAGGAGGAGGCAATGAGGGAACTAGAGAGCAGCAGGTCTTGGGAGGAACAAAGAGGATGATTAGGTTGGACGATTAGGTATGTCATCCACCGGCTTAGCGGGGATCAGCGGATCGATCCCCGCTGAGCAAAAACGGACCCTGAACACAGACACGGCTGTGTGAAAGGGGTCTATAGTACTAAAATATTCTTAATTGAGCCATCTAAAAATTGATAAAATTACAAAGTGAATAAAACACAATCCAAAATTGCATAAAGAGAAAAAAAAAACAAAGTTTTTATTCGATTACAAATTAAATAAAATAGCTTATAAAATGAAAAGTTGTGGCTGATTTTTTCCCAGCACTTGCACAAGACATGCATGGTCATTAGAGTCCATCCCATGCTCCCCTGAGAGTAGGATTTTTTTTTTTTTAATCTTTGTTTGTGTATGTGACAAAAGACTGCAATGTAAAGTGGAGATTTACTGCCAGACACCCTGCTGAGGCCTTATGCTATCCAAGTAGGCAGCAGGTGTGAGATATCACTATTGTCCCTAATGGTTATTAGTGAATGATAAGAAGGACAAGTGTGAGGTCACCTTTCCCTGCTGTCAGGTCAGCAGTTGCAGGATTGAAAATCCCCAGTGAGTAGACCATCATATAGCTTTCATTTTTTACTCTTCCTTTCCACACAATGTATGAACTCCTGTATCTGAGAAACCTAATTATCATTTGGGGAAGGAGGGTGACTAAGGCTAAGCTGAATTCAAAACATATTTCATACTTAATCAAACGCAATCAAAGTCATTCAGCAGTTTGATATAATGGCACTTGAATAATCAGCACTCTAGATAGTACAGGTCTTTCTACTATTTATAGGAAAGCATGAAGCAGACAGGAAATTGCAATCTGATAGCAAGCTTAACTTTCTTATTTGTATTGGTATTTTTCTTCAGACAGGAGAAGAAAAGAGCTAGAAAAAATCAGTATAATTTCCTACAGCACCTTAGAAAAAGTTTTATTTGCATTTGTAGTTGGTCTACATTGCAAATTTGTTCTCCAGATTTGCATAAGGAGGTGTAAAATATGTTCACCTTCATTAAAGTATGTAATAGTTTTACTCATCCTAAAAGTGGCATTAAACCCAAAACCAAAAATGTTATATAATGTAGCTTACCAATGATTAGATATGGTGGCTGCATTCGTTTTCTTATTTTAGGCTTTTTTACTTGATGATCAGGGCAGTAAAATACCTCCTGTATTTGAATGACTCCACTCTGGATGGATGAGCACCGGCAGGGCTGGATTAACAAAGGGGCTATTGGAGCTGCAGCTCCCGGCCCCTTCCTTAAGATAGGCCCAGCCCAATGGTGTGAGTCACCAATACTGCCCAGCCCTGCTCTGTATACAGTGTACACATGATTGATATGTAAATTGCGGCAGCATATTTCATTTGTTTTAACAAAAAATTGTTTGCATTTTCATTTTATTTATTTTCATAAAAAGGCCCATCAAAATCCCCAGCACCAGGCCTCTCCTGCCCTTTATCTGGCCCTGAGCACAGGGGGCAGATTTGGACAGCAGCATTGTCATTCTGGGGAGGAAGGGAGTGTTAGATGTACTAGAAGATTTAAATACACTAACAAATTGAAACCAAGCTCCAGCTGGGGGGGGCAGCACCCCTGTTCCCCTTGTGGACCGACCACCACTGTTGTAGGGTAATATGGACCCATGGGGGCTGCTGGATTTACTTGGGTCCTCCTGCTGCTCCTAGTGATGACCCACCCTGTACCTGGACCCACAACCACCGACATACCAGTAATATTTGAATGGGTTTTTATTGAAACAGGAATACACCCTGTAAAGGAAGTTCAGTTAAATAAAAGTAATGCAGACACCATTAGCACAGTATTAAACACTAACACAGCAATCTCCAGACAAAACAAGCACAGTATACAAGTAACTATAAAGCAGAATAGCCTATCTAGTACTTTTAGACTCTGTCTAAACCCCTGGCCAGTGGAGGATTAGCTACAGTCTGTAGTTGGGGCCCTTTAACTGTCAGTAAAAAATTCACTTTTAAATGAAATTATTTGTAGTCCACTGAAAGAAAATAAATACTGCAATCCCCTTTGGCAGAATCCTGCTCGCAGGAACACAGAGACATCAGTCAACAAATACACAGTGGTGGTCAATAGGCCTCTCACCATACTGGTGTTCTGCAGATATCCTCCTGGGTGCAATATTTACAGAATATACCCATTGCTCTTGACAGAAATGCAGTATCCTAGTCAATTCTTATGAGATGAACTGGTGCAATAAAATACTATCTTTCCTGTGTAGATGACTAATTTCATCATCCCTGAATGGAAATGGTAATTGTTATCAACAAAGGTAGACATGTTTGAAGTCTATCTGGGGTGACAAGCATGACTCCCTCCATACAGTAGAGGAGTGAGTGTAGCCACCCTTGAACAGGAAGTGCGTTATTCTTAGATTACCAAGTCAAAATAAGGGAAAAAAGATAAAACTTTATACAGAACTATGGCCTCCTATTAAAATCTATTTTGAGCACCACAGCACTTTATTATTATTAAGTTTTCCCTTAGCCCCCCCTGGAAAGTATTACAATTTTTCATTAAGCCTGCAATCAAAGTCACTGTCATACAGTTGAGAGGTGAAAATCCTATGTAAGATATTTTTTTCACAATCGGAATGACCCCTTCCAACAATAAAGTGCATTCATTATTATTAAAATGTCATGACCAATTTAGTTTTTCTTTTTGAGTACATACAAGAACTGCTTTGCAGGAGACAACCGAACTATCTATAGACAGTACTGGTTTACAACCAAAAATCTTTTTTCTCTAACATGCAGTGAATTACCCAATAAAGAGTACAGTATACTCCAGATTGTATGATTTATATTACTGCTGCCGTTAAAGGTATTGATCAAAACTATTGAAATGTATTGATCAAAACTATAGAGATCTGAAACAAAGGTGGTATAATAGGGATATACACTCACCGGCCACTTTATTAGGTACACCTGTTCCATTGCTTGGTAACACAAATTGCCAATCAGCCAATCACATGGCAGCAACTCAATGCATTTGGGCATCTAGACGTGGTGAATACAACTTGCTGAAATTCAAACAGAGCATCAGAATGGGGAAGAAAGGGGATTTAAGTGACTTTGAACATGGCATTTTTGTTGGTGCAGGGTGGGCTAGTCTGAATATTTAAAAAAGTGCTGATCTACTGAGATTTTTGCCCACAACCATCTCTAGGGTTTACAGAAAATGATGCAAAAAAGAGAAAATATCCAGTGAGCATCAGTTGTGTGGACAAAAATGCCTTGTTGATGTCAGAGGAGAATGGTGGGATTGGTTCGAGATGATAGAATGGCAACAGTAACTCAAATAATCACTTTTTACAACCAAGGCATGCCGAATACCATCTCTGAATGCACAACACATCAAACCTTGAAGCAGGTGGGCTACAGCAGCAGAAGACCACACTGGGTGCCCCTCCTGTCAGCTAAGAAAAGGAAACTGAGGCTACAATTCACACAGGCTCACCAAAAACCAACAATAGAAGATTGAATAAACATTGCCTGGTCTGATGATTCTCGATTTCAGCTGCAACATTCATATGGTAGGGTCAGCATGTGGTGTAAACAACATGAAAGCATGGATCCATCATGCCTTGAATCAACAGTTTAGGCTGGTAGTGATGGTGTAATGGTGCTTGGGATATTTTCTTGGCACACTTTGGGCCCCTTAGTACCAATTGAGCATTGTTTAAATGCCATGGCCTGCCTAAGTATTGTTGCTGACCATTTCCATCCCTTTATGACTCTTCTGATGGCTACTTCCAGTAGGATGGTGCACCATGTCACAAATCTAAAATCATCTCAAACTGGTTTCTTGAGCATGACAATGAGGTCACTGTACTCCAATGGCCTCCGCAGTCACCAGATCTCAATCCAGTAGAGCATGTTTGGGATGTTGTGGAATGGGAGATTCTCATCATGGATGTGCATGTGCTGCAGCTGACAAATCTGCAGTAGCTGCATTATGCTATCATATCAATATGAACCAAAATCTCTGAGGAATGTTTCCAACACCTTGTTGAATCTATGCCATGAATAATTAAGGCAGTTCTGAAGGCAAAAGAGGGTCCAACCGGCAATAGCAAGATGCTCCTAATAATGTGGCCGATGAGTGTTTATACCAACACATAATTTAGTTCCTCTCCAGTAAATATATTGAAGAAAACCTCTTTCCTACCAACTGTCCTAGCATCTAAATAGTACTTTTAAATATCCATTTTAATGATATTAGTGCTGTTTCAAATAATATAATACATCTGTTTTAGATTTGATAGTTTTTAATAGTTGGGGTGGGGGGGGTGGTAAATATAATAAATGAATGTGAAATAACCATTACACCACTTCTTACAACATAAATAAGCTTAAGTATATATCAGGTGAACTCAAAACTTAGTTGACCTACAAGTCTAGTTCATACACTTATTCTTACACGTTTACTTAAAACAGATTAATATAACGTCTGCAAAGCTTCTGTCAGAATCATATTTCCTTTTCCTGTGAACATGGGATTTAGCTAAAGTCCATAGCTTATCTAAGAATATGTGGAAGGACTTATTATATAAGAAAATAAATACATGTATTTTCCATAATAAATATCTCAATGATAATTTCAACATCATAGCCAGACAGAGCAAAAATAATTTTCTGCAAGTACAAAATTAATTTAAGACAATGAAGAAGCAAATGTAAGTCAATTACTCACATTTTTGTCACTATACTATAAACAATACAGAATGAACCGTCACTACATTTGTACATACAACATATTTGAATACAAAAATATGAGCATGACCACATAAGCTATACAAATTGAAAAGTTAAAAAAAATGGTGCTAAATAGTTTTTATAAAGATCTTTGAATCTGAGTTTCTATCTTCCAAGATACTCATTTGGTGGTTGGATTATGTCTGCCTATCTCATTAACATTGAAGTCTGTGGGCAGGTCTAATGTTCTAAACATTTGTGTTGGGTCACTCTACTCCCCTTTGCCAGAATAACAGGTCAACACTAGAGTTGAGCGAACACCTGGAAGTTCGGGTTCTGCTGGTCCGTCCGAACTTCGGGACAAAGTCCGGGTCCGGGTCCGGACGGAACCCGAACGATCGCACGGACAACGAACCCCATTGAAATCAATGGGGACCCGAACTTTTAGGCACAAAAATGGCTGTAGCAAAGTCCTGGAAAGCCCCAGAGGGCTGCAAAAGGAAGTAAAATGGGGGTAAGGGTAGGGCAAGCGCCCTACAAAAAAATGGGGACAGGGAAATAACTTTAAATATTTTTAAAAAAATAAAAAAATAAAAAATGCAAAAATGGAGATGAATGTGGTTCATCTTCAAACTGTGTCTGAAAAGTATTAATTAACGGTAGAAGCCATATAACTGTTCTAAAATCATCTTCAAACTAGGGCAAGTGCCCTACAAATAAATGGGGATAGGGAAAATAAATTAAA
>BLSH010422254.1:1486228-1516312 GCA_018402905.1 Glandirana rugosa
AAACTAGAACCGAACTACTGTGGTGTATGTAGTTATCGATTCTCTTGTGGTCTTGGATCTATAGACTCCAAATTTATTCTTTCCACGACGGACGTATGAAGGATTCCTCCGAGTTAAATAACAGGAGATTATATCTTGTGATCTAAGATTTAAGTCCTTCACCACCATTTACATCCCCATATCAAACAAAAAGGCAAACTGTCTACACGTAAAAGGAAGTAAATGTAATACTATTAATTATGTGGTACTTGTAAAATACACAGTAAATAAGTTAATATAGTGACAATAAACATCCGTGAAAAACTTATTTCATTACAAACAACAAGTTTATACAACTTTGTTCAGTTGTTATAAGTACCCCAAATGAAAAAGTGGGATGACATATACGGTGTATTAAAAAAAAAAAATATATATATATATATATATATATATATGCATATACAGTAGGGTGAAAAAGTAAACCCCATGAATATTGTTGACTTGTTTCAACATATTTGAACAACAAACATTACTTTATTCAAAAAGTGCCTACAAATAACAGTGATATAATTGAATAAATGACACATAAAATGTTCATGGTGTATTAATTATCATAATGTAAATGAAGGAAAATGCACATCTGTCAAACGGAAAAACAAACTATACCCCTACATTTACCACCACTTCCTGAATTTAGAATCTAGTGTTCTATATTAGAGGACAATAAATTGAGCCTCCTTAGGAAGTATGCAGGCAGCACCTTTCTTATTTAAACCTCAGATATCTAGGTTCTGGTGTTCTCTTAGCTATTGATGTATGTGGTGTCATCAAGCCAAGATCAAAGGAGCTCCATAGGGCCCTCAGAAAGAAAGTTGTGTACACCTATAAGTCTCGCAGGAAATTTTAAAAAAGTCACATTATTTGTAGATTGTTTGAATTTCTAGATTATTTTCCTTACAGTGGAAATCAATCATTTCACTCCAAGGAAAATAATCCACATGGGGCAGATATTTCAAATAACTGCTAATCTGTTCAGAACCAGTCAGTCCAAAAAGTAAATCAAAGACAGATTACAGTTTGCCATTGAATATAAAGGCAAGACCAGGCCTTCTTCAACTTTGTGCTGTGGACTGGTGAATCAAAGAGTTGTTTAGTCACTGTAACACCATAGATGCTTGCCGCAAACCAACTGTGAAGCATGGTGATAGAAATATTATGGTTCGGGGTTGAGGTGCTGCTTAATGACTTGAGCAGCCTGCATTTATAGAGTTAACTGTAAATTCTACATCATATCAAAGTGTGATTGGTGAAAATGTGAGGCTATGTCTTCAAAGTTGAAATTTAACCAGATATGGGTCTTCCAAATGGATAATGATCCAAAACACATGAGCAAATCTACGAATAGCTCAGAAAAGAAAACGGAGGATTATGGACTGACCTAGTGAATGCCCTGATTAGATTCCCATTGAATTATCATGGGGGGGATTTGAAATGGCAGTTCATGCAAAGAAATCCATTACCATCTTGCAAGGAATTTCACATAGTAAAGTGGTAAAAAATGTCAGTTTCAAATTCTGGTGGACAGTTATTCAAAACTAATTTCTGCTAAAAGGAACAATGCTAGCTTCTGAGATCAAAGGAGTTCTTGTCTTTTCTACAGTACACCATTGTATCTATTCCTATTTTTGTTTAACAATTAATTGAATAAATTATTAACCACTTCCTGTCCACCCCATAGCAGTTTTTTCCTGCTACAGGGCGACTCTCCTGTGCAGAATTACACACACATACAGTATCTCACAAAAGCGAGTACACCCCTCACATTTTTGTAAATATTTTATTCTATCTTTTCATGTGACAACACTGAAGAAATTACACTTTGCTACAATGTAAAGTAGTGAGCGTACAGCTTGTATAACAGTGTAAATTTGCTGTCCCCTCAAAATAACTCAACACACAGCCATTAATGTCTACACCCCTGGCAACAAAAGTGAGTACATTCCTAAGTGAAAATGTCCAAATTGGGCCCAAAGTGTCAATATTTTGTGTGGCCACCATAATTTTACAGCACTGCCTTAACCCTCTTGGGCATGGAGTTCACCAGACCTCTTCCACTTCTCCATCAGGGAGATGCTGGATGTTAGAGACCTTGGGCTCCTTCGCCTTCCATTTGAGGATGCCCCCAGATGCTCACTAGGGTTTAGGTCTGGAGACACGCTTGGCCAGTCCATCACCTTTAACCTCTTTAGGAAGGCAGTGGTCATCTTGGAGATGTATTGGTGGTCATTATCATGTTGGAAAACTGCCCTGCAGCCCAGTCTCTGAGGGGAGGGGATCATGCTCTACTTCAGTATGTCATAGTACATGTTGCCATTCATGGTTCCCTCAATGAACTGTAGCTCCCCAGTGCCGGCAGCACTCATGGAGCCCCAGACCATGACACTCCCACAACCATGCTTGACTGTAGGCAAGACACACTTGTCTTTGTACTCCTCACCTGGTTGTCACCACACACGCTTGACACTATCTGAACCAAATAATTTTATCTTGGTCTCATCAGACCACAGGACATGGTTCCAGTAATCCATCTCCTTAGTCTGCTTGTCTTCAGCAAACTGTTTGCAGGCTTTCTTGTGCACCATCTTTAGAAGAGGCTTCCTTCTGGGATGACAGCCATGCAGACCAATTTGTTGCAGTGTGCAACATATGGTCTGAGCACTGACAGGCCCCCCACCCTTTCAACCTCTGCAGCAATGCTGAGAACACTCATATGTCTATTTCCCAAAGACAACCTCTGGATATGATGCTGAGCACGTGCACTCAACTTTTTTTGGTCGACCATGGCGTGGCCTGTTCTGAGTGGAACCTGTCCTTTTAAACCACTATATGGTCTTGTCAACCGTGCTGCAGCTCAGTTTCAGGGTATTGGCAATCTTCTCATAGCCTAGGCCATCTTTATGTAGAGCAACACTTCTTTTTTCAGATCCTCAGAGAGTTCTTTGCCATGAAGTGCCATGTTGAACTTCCAGTGACCAGTATGAGAGAGTGAGAGCGATAACACCAAATTTAACACACCTGCTTCTCATTCACAACTAAGACCTTGTAACAACAATGAGTCATATGACGCCAGGGAGGGAAAATGGCTAATTGTGCCCAATTTGGACATTTTCACTTAGGGGTGTACTCACTTTTGTTGCCAGCGGTTTAGATATTAATGGCTGTGTGTTAAGTTATTTTGAAGTGACAGCAAATTTAAACTGTTATACAAGCTGTACACTCACTACTTTACATTGTAGCAAAGTGTCATTTCTTCAGTGTTTTCACATGAAAAGATATAATAAATTATTTACAAAAATGGGAGGGGTGTACTTTTGTGAGACACTGTATATATATATATATATATATATATATATGTGATTCCGCACTTCTGCCTGTAGGGAGCATGCGCGCACGCACGCACGCACCGCCAGTAGGCTGCATCTGCTGTGAATATTCACAGCACTGATCACTGTATTAGTGTCACTGATTCCTCCAAAGTGTCAGTTAGTATCCGATTGTCCACTGCAATATCGCAGTCCCACTATAAGTTGCTGATCACCACCATTACTAGTATAAAAAATAAATAAATAAAAATTCCATAAATATATCCCATGGTTTGTAGATGCTATAAGGTTCACATAAACCAATCAATATACGCTTATTGGGATTTTTTTACCAAAAACATGTAGCAGAATACATACTGGCCTAAATTTATGATGAAATTAGATTTTTTTAAATTATTTGATTGTATATGTTTTATAGCAAAAAGTAAAAAATAGTTTTTCAAAGTTGCCGGTCTCCTGTATGACAGTCTAAACAAGTACCAAATCCAGTTACTATGTGATGCCCAAGCCTCATAAAGTAAACCAAACACTTCCTTTACCCTTCTTGACTAATCCAAATCTTCCTTTATTTGTGTCTCACATGCTTTCCTTTGCAGACACTGCAGCTCACAGTGGGAGGGTTTCATCTACAGATACAGTGCTGACAATCCAGAAAGCAGTAAGCAGGGCTAGGTGGGTTGGTGCTGAAGCTTGTGAATCAGCAGTGGCAAAGTTGATAGCCAGTTTAGTGCAAGCTTTATGTTAACACCTGAATTTAGTTCTGTTTAATACAATTCTTTTCATGTCCACTTGTGTATCTAGTGACAAAAAATGCTAGATGGTAAAAAAAACTAGACAGAATAAAGTTTCCCGTAATGAGCAACCACATTTCAACTGACTATTTGTCTAGTGCAGGTTATACTAAAAAGCAAGTGTTGTCTTAATGTTGTGAATATATAACAAAAACACACATATTCTATCCAAAATGTTTTTTAGATTTAGATAATACTAAAATCATATCACGCAATGTGCTTTTTCTTGGCAAGTAAAACAGCAGCTGGTGCAAAAATGAAGCTTGAAAAATCTGTTTCCACTTAAGGCATGCATAGCAACTTTGCACAGAAAAATCTGCCAAAAGATGTGAACCCCCTAGGCCCAAACCACCTACTGTGTCCAATACCTTATTGGACAAAAATTGCTTTTGAATACCTTTTTAAGGATTTATCTTTTGTAGTTTTACTTCAAAAGTAAACCTCAGCTTAAAAAAATTGACAGTAACTTTTACTATCAAGTCCACTAGATAAAATGTGGATATTTTAAAAGTGTGATGTGAGAATAACAGTAGCTTAATTATTTTCATTTTAGTGTAAAATTAAAAACATGGACTATACCCAGGTACTTTTTAAATTATAACATTATATCTCTTATACATTACTAGACACATTTCTTTCAGTAAAAAATTGTGGGCCTTCTTCCCATCCATCCGCTCGTTGGGTGGGCTTTAATGTCGAGAGGCCACATATATGCATCCCAAATGTAAACATTTCAGTGCTGAGAGCACGTGCCCTGCACACTCCCAGCAGTTTCCAGCAGGTACCAGCCAATCATAACAGCCACATGAGTGGAATGCCTCCCTCCCAGCATTTAGAACCTCCTAAAGGGAAAGGGTTGAAAAATAAAAAGGTGTTTGTTATGATGATGGATGATGGTGGATGATAAATAGTTTGGTCACTATGCATATTTTATGGTAATGGTTTATTTGTAATTATGACAAACAGGCATTAGAGTACATCCAAAAGTAGCCAAAACATTTTTTTTGTTTTGGATAGAGCTTCTCTAACAGCTTCCCACTGTCAAGGGTTCTTAAGAAAGCAGTGGGTGCTGTCATCCACTGCATCCCTAGCAACTGCCAATGCCACCAGCTCATTGATGTACATGGCTGGGAACCTCCAGCCACATAAACAAAGGGGATTTTCTGGCCATATTTGTTCAATGATTATATAGCTGATGACAGCTCGTCATTTGGCAGGAGTACTATGTACAACTTATTAATTCATGTAGGAAGGGTTGAGGCAGCATTTGGGGGGAGGGCCTTATTTTTAAATTAAACAGGGAAATGTAATTTGCCAGCAGTTACTATTTTAAAGAGGAAGAAACTAGACAGGACCCTGCATGGGAGACTCTAGTACAGTCACCAGAAAAATATTTTGTGAATGAAATCAAATCAAGATAAGAATAATTCAAATTGCATAGATTACTGAAGAATAACCTTTTCAACATTATGGTAGAAAGCATATTGGCCCTTCAGAGCCACTGTTTGCAAGGAATGAATCCAAAAGGACTGTCTTTGGGGAAGGAAGCAATTTCTGCCACCACTACAATTTGAACCAGAGACACGGTCAATGACCATGACAGTTATCAGTCTGGTGTTGAGTTTGTATAAAGTGTACTGCAACTGGTTTGTCCTAAATGATTTGTTTTTCCATTTGGTGGCACTTCAATGTCAACTTGATATCACTCCTTCCTTTACTGAAAATGACACTTAAATGGCCCTGCTGTTTTTCCAATGTACACTAGTGAACATGGGTACTTGAGTATGTAGACACAATATTTCATATCATAGTCCATATTACAGTTAAAGTAATCCTTGATGTGATATATATTACCAAGGTGGGTATGGTTGGGTGTTAAACCACAGATCATAGGGCTGCATATGTTACATTTATAGCTCTTAAAATAACCTTCCGTATTAGAGATTTGGAACTGTCTTTTCTGATACCAATCTGTCAGATCACAAGAAGGCCTTTCAGGCTTCGACATGATGTGGTGGTCTTTTAACTTAGGGACAAAGATTATCACTCTGAAGAATGTGAAGGTGATTATTAGTAATTTTTTAAACCTTTCTGAGAGAAAATATTGTGTCTGTATGAATGGGATCATATATGGTTTAGGAATCCTTGATGAGCCATAAAGAAAACCTCCAAGCTCGTATGAGTAGCTAGCCTGCTACATCAATTGGATAATCCATTTCAATAATTTTTTGCTGCATAATCTGAATTTCGGGTCATTGATATTAAGAGCTTATCTGAAATTTTCTCATTCATTTTGAAATTGGCAAATTCTCCACCAAATGGCGAGGGCGGGCTATGCAACAACCCAATAAACCCTTAGAAACCCAAGAGAGAAATTGTGGTGAAAAGCCTTACAAGAAGCTGGCACACCAATAAAATTGTGTAACAAATGTGAATCAAAAGTGCTGCGCTAATTAAAACAATGGCACACAAAAATATTGATGATAGTCCCAGAAAGTGAAGACAACACAAACATTCCCAGAAAATAAATGGATGAAAAATTTTTTTTTTCCACTTCAGTAAACTGCCAGACTATCTTTTATTCAGCTTATTATTCATGCCGAACTCTGGCTTGATCACATCATTGTGGTATTTTGTCTGTTCGACTTCTCTTTTTAATATTTTATTTATCTCTTGCGAATAAAATCACGTTATGTCTCTTTTCCTTAGATTTGGAAAGGGGAACGGCCGAGTCGGGTCCGGACTCCGCCCTCTCCCTCATATCCCTACTATCTTCACACACATTCTACCCACCCCCCATCACCCCTCCCCTCCCACCCTCCAGGTCTTCCATGTAAATCTCCTTTGTTCCGAACTTACTCCATTTCTGTACTCATCACCTCTAGATATTTTTGTGATTTTTTAAATCCCACCCAGTTCTCCCATTTTCTCTCTCTTTCGACTGTTTCTTCAGCTTCTGTATTTTTTAGATATTCCAGATTGGCTAACTTGTCTACCCTGTTACACCATTCTATTAATGGCGGGTACTCCTTTTTTAGCCAGTATTTGGGTATTAGGCCCTTGGCTGCATTTAGGAGGATCGTGTTAAGGTTTTTGCGTATTGTTTAATAGGATCTTTCCCTTCATGAAACAGGCATACTCAAGGGTCTGTCACAATCTCTTCTTTGGTTATTATTTTTATTAGTTCCACTACCTTTCCCCAATAATCTTTAATGATTGGGCAATCCCACCAAAGGTGTGCCATTGTCCTTTTGTCCCACACCCACGCCAGTAGTTTTCAGACTTCTCCTTTTGAAATTTTGCCACCTTTGCTGGTGTTAGGTACCACCGCGAAATCCATTTGTAGTTCATTTCCCACGTTTTACTATCTGTTGTAGTTTTATAGGCTTGAATCATTATTTTTTCCCACTGTTGATCCGACACCCGTGCTCCCAACTCTTCCTTCCACTTATCCATGAATGGAGGTCGCTCCTCTTCTCCCAGTGCCTGCAGTACTTTGTACATCCCCGACACCCCTCCTTTCTTTTTTTCCGTCATACAGATTTTTTCCAATATTGATAGTTCGCTTTACTTTAGTTTTCCTAAACTTCTCACTTTGCTTTAATTCTTCTAGTGACCCTATTCTCCCCTTGTACATTATATCCTTTAAATTTAGTGAATCCTCTTTAATCCATTTGCCATACCATCCCTCCTGCCCTGGTGCAAAATAGTTTGTTCCACTTAGTGGAGTGAGTGGTGAATTGTATTTCCATTTCCCTTTTTTCAGTGTGCCATCCCATACTCTAAATACGTTGTGCGTAATATCACTAGTGTTTACATCTAAGTTCCTAACTTTCGGTGGTATCCATATCATCTTTCCTAATTGTGTTTTACTGATCATGTTTTCTAATTTCACCCATTTTTTTTCCTTATTGTTTTGAACCCATGCAATCACTTGTGCCAGTACATTTGCCAAATAGTATTTTTTTACGTCTGGAAGTGCCAACCCTCCCCTTGTCTTTCCCCTATTCAACACCGAGGCTTTTATCCTCGGTTTATGATTCTGCCATATAAATCGTATTAATATCTTTTTCAGAGTCTGAAAGAACTCTTGTGGGATGTTGATTGGGAGCATTTGAAATTTGTATGTAATTTTTGGTAGTACTATCATTTTTATCGCATTTATCCGACCTATCCAGGACAAGGGTCTATATGTCATTCTCCTCACTTCGTCTTTTATCTCATTTAACAGGGGGATATCATTTTGGTGGTAACCCCCTTCCCATGTTTTTGTTATCTTAATTCCCAGAAAGTTTAATTTTTCTTTGTTCCACTTAAAGGGGAATTCTCTCTGTAGCTCTCTCCCGTCCTGTTTACTCGCATTTATAAGCAAGGCTTCGGACTTACTATAGTTGATTTTAAAGTTTGATAAATCCCCATATGTTTTCAGTACTTTCATTAGATTAGGAATAGTGTCTCTCGGCTTGCAGACGTATATTAATATATCATCTGCATAAGCAGTTATCTTATGCTCATCTTCACCTGCTTTGAAGCCTCTTATTTCATGGTTGTTCCTAATTGTTGCCAAGAGAGGTTCCATAGAAACTATAAACAGGAGTGGGGACAAGGGGCATCCCTGCCTTGTCCCATTTTCCATTTCGATGGGAGAAGACAGGGTTCCATTTGCTCTCACCTTGGCTTTTGGATGGTTATATAGCGCCCTGATCCATTGTATCATCCTACTTCCTATACCTATTGTTTACAATGTTTGGAACATAAAACCCCAGTCTACCCTGTGAAAAGCCTTTTCGGCATCAATTGACAGGAGTAGACTGGGTTTCCACTCTCTCTTGATTTTCTGGATTAACAGCAGAGTTCTTATCCCATTATCTTTCCCTTCTCTCCCTGATACGAAACCCACTTGATCTTCGTTTACCACATATTTTATCACTTCTTTTAATCTAGAGGCCAGCGCCTTGGCGAAAAATTTAGTGTCTGCGTTTAATAACGCTATTGGCCTGTAGCTGGAGTAGAGATTTTTGTCCTTCTGGATTACTATAATTGTGGCCATCAAGGCCTCACTTCTCATCCCCCAGCTACTTCCAATACCGTTCATATAGTGACATGCTCTTGGGGCTAATATCTCCTTAAATTTTTTGTAATAGCTTATTGGGAGTCCATCCGGGCCTGGGCTTTTCCCCGATGCTGTGTTAGTTATTGCTAAGCTGATCTCATCTATTGTTAGTGGGGCTTCCAGTGTGCTTGCTTTCTCCTCTTCAATTCGCGGTAGGTTAGCCGCTTTCAGGAAGTCTTTGATTTTACCTCTCCTCTGGGCTTCTGTTTGGGGTGTCCCTGCTTGTCTGACTGAATATAATTTCCTGTAGTACTCTTGGAATGTTTTGGCTATCTCTCTTGTTTTGTATATAGTACTCCCCGTTTTATTCTGTATCTTTTCTATATAATTCCTTGATTTTTTCTTGTTTAAGATTCTGGCTAGATGTTTTCCAATTTTATTTCCCCCTTAGTAACTCTCTTTTTTGATTTTATTATAAGTGATACGGGTCTCCTGTTCAATTAAATCTTTTAATAGCGCCTGTAGAACCTCTTTTCCCCCCTTTTTGTGCTCTTGTTCCAATTCATACCGTCGATTTATAACTTCCTCCCTCTGTCTTGTTCTCTCTTTCTTTTTTCCTGCCCCTATGGCAATCAGTTCCCCCCATTATATAGGCCTTATGCGCTTCCCATACTATGGGAGCCGGGACCTCTTCTGTAGTGTTAACTTCAAAATATTGAGTCAGCTCTTCTTTTATTATCTCTATGGTATCTCTGTCGTTTAGCAGTTCTTCATTCAACCTCCATTCGTGCTCATTCTCTGAGGCATCCCTAAGGTCCAGTGCCATGGTCACCGGTGCGTGGTCTGACAGAGTTGATACTTTGATATTTGTTTTTATCACTTGTTCCAAGGCTCTATGTTCAACTAGGATATAATCTATCCTCGAGTATGTCCCGTGCACAGAGGAGAAAAACGTATAGTCTTTAACTTTAGGATGGAATATCCTCCATATATCTATTAGCTGGTTCTGGTAATTTTCTTTTTGACTCTACTTAGTTTTGCGTTTGATATCCCCTGAGCACGGAACGTACTATCCGTGTCTTGGTCCATTCCGAAATTAAAATCTCCGGCTACTACCACTAGGCCTTTTTTAAATTCTATCAGTTTTTCCAGAACATTGGACAGAAATCCTGCTGGGTTTTTATTGGGACAGTACACGTTTACCAGAGTGCAGTCTTGATTGTTTAGCCTTCCCTTCAGGAATATGTACCTCCCTTCTGGGTCAGTCATCCTTTCCCTTAATGTGAACTGCACTTTCTGTGGAAACCCAATAGCCACCCCTTTAGATCTTTTTTTCTGGGAGTCTCCATAGTACCATATTGGGTAATTTTTGGAGTATATTCTTGTGTTGGTGTCGTGTGAGAAGTGCGTCTCCTGTAGGAATGCTATTTCTACTAAGTACCGATTTAACTCTTGTAGTATTTTATGTCTCTTTGCGAGGCTACCTAGCCCTCGCACATTATAGTTCAAGATATTGACCATTATGCCTTGTCTCTTCTCATCCGTCGCCCACCCCCCCTCTCCATCCCCCTTAATAAGGGGGGGTGGGCGGTCATCGACAGCAGAAGTCGCAGCATTCCATATCCGTACTATAATTTCTGCCCATTTTCCCCTATGGAAGACCTGGACCCACCCTTCCCTACCCCCCTTCCTATTCCTGTAGGGGCCTATAGGTCCACCCATGACCTTTCCACCTGGAGAGGGGACAAGTATTGTCCCCTTAATCCCTGTTGCCCCAGGGGTTGAAGTCCTACACCGGTCCCAGTCCCTGAGGGGCTCTTCTTCTTCCTCGGTAGAGCCCCTCGCTCCGTCCGATCCTGGATTTCTGTCAGCCGCCCCCTCTGATCTACCCCATTCCCTCCCCCCGAGGCCCCCCCAGGCCCCTTAACCCCTCTAAAGCTTCTTTTTGATTGTTGCAGCCCATACCTTATTGGGTTTCCTGCTTTCAGTTTCTACCAGATCTCCTCTTTGTCTCTGTAGTTGTGGAAGCAAATTATTACATCTCTAGGTATGTCCTTTCCTAGGTTGATAGGTTTCCGAACCCTGTGCACTCTCTCAATCTTTATCTTCTCAGTGGCTGACTTCCCCAACATGGGGCTGAACACTTTGTCCATGATGTTTTGCATGTCTTCTGCTTGTGGGGACTCTGGGATGCCGCGTACTCTCAGATTTTTCCTTCTGCTGCGATTCTCCTGATCTTCCAGTCTGTACTGAATATATTGCTGCTCTCTTCGGACCTTGGTCATTTGTTCCTTTAATTTTCTGATCTCTCTTGCTTGCATGTCTAGTTTGTCTTCTGTTTTTTCTACTCTCTTTAGGATTTGACTCAGGTCCTCGCGTATGCTGGTCATGTCTCCTTTAAGAGACTGTTCCAGTCTCATAAACATTTCTGCCATCTCCGATTTTGTCAGCATCTGTGCCCCTATTTGCTGTTCCTCCTCTATTGTATTTAGTTGTTCGCTTTTCCCTTGGCCTCCTGGATCTGTTCCCTGTGATTGTCTGTTTTGTGGCCCTTTATTACCACTTTCCTTTTGTTTACTCCTAGCTCCGGTTTGTTTAGTTGGGCTAATTTGCTTGTTCTCCTGTACTATATTTTTCTTTATAGTGTTAGGGCTTGAGCTCACCTTGGGTGGATTAACCCCGCTCCTTTTACCACTTTGCCCACGTTGGTGCCTTTCTCTCAGATCAAAGAAAGGAAGGGCTTCAATATATTCCCCGGTAGGATACCTTCAGTGTCTCCCCAATATAGTTGGGAAAGGTTGTATTCAGGGAGAGCTTATAAGTCCAACTTTTGGGGTTTTCCTACTGCGGGCTCTTTTGAAACCAGCGTGGTCTCCAGTGACGCTCCCCCAGCCCCCCACTGTTTCAGGGACCTCTCTTTTTTTTTCTTCTTTCCCTGGTTCTTTTTGCAATGAGTCCCGTTTGTGCACAGAGTTTTATGTTATATATGTAATTATATTTATATTATTTATATTATATATATAGCCCCGCCTGGGTTTCAGCTGGCGGGTCCAGTCCTCCTCGGCCCTTCTCGCGCTTCTAGTCGGGTCACCTTGCAAGGTTGAGGCTCCCACCTCTCACCTCCTGAGATCCCTCCAAGTGGAGCACACCAAGTGGGCGGGCGGTGGGGAGAGTCCACCTGACTTTGTGGGGCTGCAATACCTCCCGGTCCCCTTCCCCACACTTACCGATTCCTTCGGTCTGCACCCTTACCGTCCTTTTGACTTCTCGGGCCGTGGCTAGCCAATGATCCACTTCCTGGATATCCGGATTTGTGCAGCACACCGCTTTCACCGGTTCCCCCTTCAGGCTCCTCGTTCGGGATTCCGTCCCTTTTCTCGAGCGCCCCTCTTCTGATGGTCTCCAAGCTTCCTTGTCTTCTGGAGACCCAGAGGGTCCGGGGAATCCGCCGTCTGCCCGGCCACCGCAGGGGGAAGGGGTTATATCCAGGGGGAGTTTAAGGGAGATCAGGCGTGGGGTGGATGGGAACTCGTCCGTCCTGCATGTGTTTATCCAGCATTAGCCTGGCGGGTGAGTGGAGCGGCTCTCTATCCGGGATCAGGCTGTGAGCTTACGCTGGCGCCATGTCTGACTCCTCCCCGCTCTCTCCAAATGGATGAAAATCTTGATCCACCCAGCCACCTTATGCAGAGCAATTATAACATGAAAAATTAAAATGCTCTTGTGTATTCGTATGGTCTCTGCTTGTAAAAATATACCTCCTCTGGGTTCCGCTACATCCACATGAGTGCCACATCCACCGGCAGGAGCTATTCAACCATAACTTAGGAAAAGAGCAAAGGAAGCCACATAGCTCCACCACCTTGTGCACAATAAAACTTACCAGAGCAATTGTACTCTTTATAACACGAAAAGAGTAAAATGCCCTTGTGTATCCGTATGGTCCCTGCTTGGGAAAACATGGCTCCTCTGGGTTCCGCTACATCCACATAAGTGCCACATCCACAGGAAGATGCTATTCAGCCATAATTTAGGAAAAGAGCAAAAGAAGCCACATAGCGTAAAATTGTATGGTAAAATTTATTTGAAACTAACCGCTCATAAATTTAAAAGAAATAAGCGATTATCTACGATAAACCAGTTCCAGGAGTCAGATGGACCACTTACATATTGCGAAGTGCGTGATGATGCTCTATGCATTTCATCTCATTTGACATTGTCAGGGGTGCGGAAAATGCTTGTTGTGGTGTTTGGAGTACCAACTGACTATGCGGATCAAGATTTTCATTTGTTTACTTTCTGGAACTGTTTGTGTTGTCTTCACTTCCTGTGACTATCATCAATATTTTTTGCACACTTGTATAAGTTCCTCTGATGTCATCAAGACTGATGCAGAGCCAATAGCCCTGCATTGCATGTGAGAACATTGTGGAGCAGTTTACCACTGGAGCATGGGGAACGGAAGCAGAAGATCAGAAAAGAAAAAGTGCTTTTCCCATCATCTAGACAGAAACCAGCATTTAACCCTTGTAGTGCAGACAGAGCCCTGCTGCAAGGGGGCATTTTTACTTATCTTGAAGTTGGGCTTTAATGACAGCATATATTTCTTTTAACTTAATAAATATTGAAATGTATTGAGCATAGTTTACATAGAAGCAACAGTTTGCAATATGTTATAAGGCTCTATTGTTGTTTCTTTCTAAACTCTGCAATTCGAGCATGGGTGTTTTCTGTTTTGAGGTCTTACACCATCCTTCTTGTAGCTGCTAATGGTAAATTTATAAGATAGTCCCTGAGCTTTAACAAAATTATTAGCATAAGCGAGAATATACTCCAACACTGCAAAGTAGATTACAACCAATTTACAGTAACTAAAATTTAATATACACCTGTGGAAAGAAAACAAAATATTCATGTTTTAAAACCATGGCATCACCAAGCATTTGATTCAAATTGTAGTGCAATTGTAGCACTCTGATTTTGACTTAGGTTAATTCTATTCCACTTATAAATAAATATGTATATATATATATATATATATATATTATATATGCTTCCAGGCTGTAAAGCTAATCTGTGGTCAACCTAATTGTAAGCAAGATGTACAGTTTGCTATAGCTGTAAAAAAAAACAGTGAAACAAAGATAACAAATAAGAGTTTAAAAATATCACAACTATGACATCCAAAATGAAAACACTACTTTATCGTTGAAAGATAATTATATAACAAATTGTAACAGTGGGAACTCCTGCTGGTATGTAATTAGCAGATGCTTATTAATTTTACAATTATTTATGTTGCAATCATAGCCAGAATTGTTAGGTTCTGTTGGTCAGTATGCATAAAATGGTACCTCTAGAATACCCAGGAGGTGCCAAAGACAATTCTGAAAGCTACTGCCAACACTCAGTCCTCACTAATGCCAAAACTACATGTTGCAGACATCCTTCATTTGAAAATTCTGGCAAAAGAGAAAGTATTGTATATCAAGCTGGCATAATTTACTGGTCTCATACTGACACTTTTTTACAGCTCTGCAATGGCAAGACAGATTTAAAGCAAAGTGGAAATGTGCCCAGCTAAAGGGACTCATCCTCTTTATAGCCGAACACGGGAAAATGTACCATAAATCTAGCAAGCCCCAGAAGCGATAAAAAGTCATTCTGTAAATATTAGTTCTTTGGGATGAACATTCAGTTCTTCTGTGTGACAGCTCCATTGTTGCTTTGCCAACATGCTTTCAGAAGCAGTAATACTGTGCATATTTAGCCCTTTTCTGCCAAAGAAGAAATAGGACTGTTTTATAGCTAAAGGGTAAAAAGAAACATAATTTCCCTATGCAGATCATTTATAATAATTCTCTCAAAGAAATATTTCAGGCTACACCTTGTTTTAGCCAAGTTGCAATTATTATACCATTCACAGTTGTCATTTGAGATAAAACAGAACCTGTGAAGTTATCAGTTAAGGCCCGTACACACGGTCTAATTATCGGCCGAAATTTTTCGTATGACAGCCTGTCGTCCAATAATCTGATCGTTAGTATGCTCCATTCAACAGCCAATTTTCATTTATCGTCCAACAAAAGCTGGATGAGCCGACTAGAAATTTTTTGTCTGCCGACAAGACCACGTCCAGTTTTCAGCTCGTCTGTACAGAAGTTGGACAAACAAAAGTTGAAAGTACAAACACGCATGTTCAGAACCCAGGAACTACCCAGAAGTGTTCAGTCGTGTAAATCTGCTTTCGTAATTCACAATTCACATTCGTGAAGTGGCAATTGAAATAGTGAAATGTAGTGGAAGGTGCCCAAAGGGTGATGCACGAAAACTGAACTTCCTCTTTATACGCTAGTAGTATGTCGCTACGTTCGCATTTGTTGAGCTGATTTTGGAAAAAATTGGACGTGCAGTCATACGACAATCGCAGCATGTGCATGAGGCTTAAGAATCTATTAATTGACTCAGTTACTTGTTGACCACATATAAAAATCATACGGGTATCATTGATATGTCTATAAACCTTGAGACTTAGCAATAAAAGGGAAAGCGTCATTTGTGGATGTGTTTGTATTGACAGCGCAGCCTAGCTTTTTGTAGTATCAGGGCATGTCACAAGTAACGAATGTGCAGGCATCAGGAGGTGACTGTAATTTCATTATGTGTGCAATTTACTTCAAGCCTAAATGTTTGCTCTAAAGAACCACTAATAACATTCAAAATTATACATTTGAAAGCACCCAACCAGAAAATAAGATACTTTTTTTATGTTTTTGCAACCTTACTATGCAGTCTATTGTTTTATGTTAAAGCCTCTCTCCTTATCCCACTCAATACTTACAGCTCCTCTATGGTCTTCATGTGCATACTTACATCAGCCCAGCCGATACTCCACACTATTGTCCCAGAGACTTGTTATAGGACAAAAGGAATAAACAAAATTGTTGGTGGTTCTATGACACTGCTGGACAGGAGATTTGATGTGCACTGTCACACTGGGGTTGATGTACTAAAGGCAAATAGACTGTGCACTTTGAAAAGTTGCTCCAGAACTTGGCAAATTAGCAGAAGCTCTGCTAACTTCAATCATCCAATCATGCACAAGCAAAGGTTCTGATTTTTTTTATTTTCCTTGCATGTGATTGGGTATTCTTTCCAAAGTGAAGCTTTACCTCATTTACCAAGCTCTGGAGCAACTGCCCTTGTAGAATGCAACTGCACATTGCAAAGTGCACAGTCTATTTGCTTTCAGTAAATCAACCCCGTTGACTTAAAGTAGAACTATAGGCAAACCGTTTTCTTCTCATTTGTACTAGAGCTACCTCTGTCAGATTTATTTTGCCATCTGTGTCAAACTTCTGAGATTTTTCTTCATTTCCTGTCCCATAACCAAACAGGAAGTTGGAGGGAATCCCTACAAATTAAGGGAATCCCTTGGGTCCCTCAGGTCACCAGAACTAGTGTCCCCATTGGAAGATTTCCCCTCTATTATGTTTCTGGGGACAATCCAAAATGTGGTATTTTCTTTTACATATATAAAGTATAAATAAGTAGCAAGTGACGAGTCAGAGAACTCATTACCTACATTCATAAGATCCCCAACACAGGCAGCCTGTGTTCTGAGAATCATGTCTGTGCACATGTGCCCCTCTCCGCAAGTAGAAGCTCATACCTGTGTACAGCTGCTTACGCCCATTCTTTCTATAGGGGTCTGTACACAGCACCAGAGGCTACCTCACACCAAAATACACCAGCATATTTATGCTCTGTGCAGAAATTCGCCCAAGTGCATGAGCCCTTACTCTTTTAGGATCCAATCTACAGGTTGTTCATTTGGGCTCTAGCTTGCAAGCTTGGCATTGCTATTATATATTCAAAAACATAGAATTCCAACTAAAACACAACCAAAATAATGGAAATAATGGAAAAATATCTGGAAACCTAGAGACTTCAGACATTAATTCTGTGACCCCACTGAGTCTCCACCCATGGGTTGGAAAGTTGCATGAAAATACACAACCAACCTCTGCAGTCTTGGTATAATTAGATTAAATGCTAAGCAGTTCAGGCATTAAGCAGAAACTTCACTTATTCCAGTGAACTTGCATTTATTTAAAACAGCTGTGCCATGGGCAAGGGAATATAAAAAATAGGGATTTTCCTAACTATGACTGGATAACTGAAATAGGCATGGAATCAGTGGACAGTGAACATTTCAAGCTCAATGTAACAGTCTACTCCTTTGTTAAATTAAACTGTTCTTATCTGTTGGGTTATTTTGGGTATTCAATCTTTGTAGGGCCTAGAAAAATGGCAAACTGACTTTTGTAGCACCTTAACAGGCAAGCTTCCTTCATAGAAGTCATTTTATTTTATTTTTTTCTAAAGCTATAACAGGGTCACTACAGTTACTTAATAAATGAACTGAAATGAACTTCACACAGGAGTGTAGACATTGATTTCTACAGTATTCCCTTTATATGACCTTTACAGAAAACTTCCTCTGCATTTTGCACATTATTAAACATTATAGTGGTTGTACATTACATTTGATGGCGACTTTTCACTGCAAAATGTAAAGCAAATGAATGCATGCTTGAAAAAAGAAAGTTATTATACAATATCCAGATAAATAAATACCCTGGCATATATTGAATGTGTAAAACCCATCCATTTCATGGTGAATTAAAATTAAAATGTTGAAGATTTCTTATTTCTGGTCCTTTCTTGTTTCCCAGATGCAATGAAGCTTTCAAACGATCACATTTGCTTTCATTTTTAAAGATGACCTTTCAAGCACACATTTAGAAACATATTATTTAATCATAAACCAATTTATCTTGCATTCATCTGTAGTTATTTTCTCCATAATGGCTAATCATTTAAGGCAAACATTTATAAACGGAGCATTCCTCCACACATCATTCACATTTATAAGGTAAAAAAGTGCACCGTGTCTCAATAACTGCACTCTAGGCTTGAATGTGCATTAGTTTTGCAATTAGTGACTGGTATTTTTTTCCAAACAATGATTTATTTTTTATTGTGTTTATATCAAGATGCCAAGAGACATTAAATAGCTCTGTTCTGATATCATACATTGTGAAATACAGGTAGATAACTATAATTAGTAGTTAAACAGTATGTAGGCTTTCTGTAAACAGGAAATTGTGAATGCTCATTAGCGTTTAACAAAAGGGCTGCCCCTAGAAACACTGTACCCTACATTGTGCTGTAATAGGGTGTTCTAGACTTATGAAACAACCATGTACATACACTATATTGTCAAAAGTATTGGGGTGCCTGCCTTTACACGCACAATAACTTTAATGGCATCCCGGTCTTATCCCGTAGGGTTCAATATTGAGTTGGCCCACCCTTTGCAGCTATAACAGCTTCAACTCTTCTGGGAAGGCTGTTCGCAAGGTTTAGGAGTGTGTCTATGGGAATGTTTGACTAATCTTCCAGAATTGCATTTGTGAGGTTAGGAAATGATGTTGGACAAGAAGGTCTGGCTCGCAATCTCCACTCTAATTCATCCCAAATTGGATTGAGATCAGGACTCTGTGTAGGCCAGTCAAGTTCCTCCACCCCAAACTCGTTCAACCATGTCCTTATGGACCTTGCTTTGTGCACTGGTCCAAACCATTTGTTGGGGGGGGGATTATGGTGTGGGGTTGTTTTTCAGTGAAGGGAACTCTTAAGGTGTCAGCATACCAAGACATTTTGGACAATTTCATGCTCCCAACATTGTTGGGAACACCAGTGCACAAAGCAAGGTCTATAAAGACATGGATGAGCGAGTTTGGGGTGGAGGAACTTGACTGGTCTGCACAGAGTCCTGACCTCAACCCAACTGAATGCCTTTGGGATAAATTAGACTGTGAGCCAGGCCTTCTTGTCTAACACCAGTGCTTGACCTCACAAATGTGCTTCTGAAAGAATGGTCAAACATTCCCAGAGACACACTCCTAAACCTTGTGGACAGCCTTCCCAGAAGAGTTGAAGCTGTTATAACTGCAAAGGGTGAGCCAACTCAATATTGAACCCTACGGACTAAGACTGGGATGACATTAAAGTTCATGTGCATGTAAAGGCAAGTGCCCCAATACTTTTGACAATATAGTGTATTATTGGTCATCCAAGTGCTAGCTGTAGCAATTTTAGTAACATGATAATATAAAAATAGCCAATCTCTGTTATTTGCACAATGTAATGAATGCATAACCACTATATTTTTTTCACTCATGCTGTCTGATCTTACCACACTGCATAAGGTTTCATCACTTGCTCCAGCGCATTATGCCATTTTCATTGTATGCCTGTCCAGAATATTGGCAAAGCAGAATAAAAATTATGTGAAAACAATCAACGCCTTCATATTTTCCAGAGACTGAACTACTAATGCTCTAGTAGCATCTGAAAGAATGAAACACTGTCTTAACTCCCACCTACCTCCCCCATCATGTACTGAAAACATTTTTCAAACCAGACTTTGTGCAAACATGCTGTTGTGCTGCAAGCATTAAAAGGCAATTTAGTACTCAAAGGATTAAAAGCTCATGTTAAATTGAAGACTACACTTGGCATAAACATTAAAAATTGACAGAACACCCTGCACATTAACTTCACCGGGGCCCCATAATTAGCATTTAAAAGTGAAACATAATTTCCTTACCATGCTAATCCACTACCTAGTTACTCATTCATAATGCATTTGTTGAAATACAAATGAAATCCAAATGATTTTCTTTGCATTTTATGTTTTGCTATTTTACATCTTACAAGAAAAGAATGAAAGTTATTCATACTGCAGCAGAGGAGCCTAGACCTAGTATTTACATAATTACATTTTCTTTTAAATCATTACGAGCATGATGCATTTAAACAGTAGCCACATGTATCAACGAAAGAAAAAATGGAAAAAGATGAGAAAATATGAATACGCACATAGCTAATGACTATATTGGAAACAAGTATCATCTATCTATCTATCTATCTATCTATCTATCTATCTATCTATCTATCTATCTATCTATCTATCTCATACACCGACAGATGTGGTCATGTTACTATTTCAACGAATCATGTAAATCCTTGGCTTTCATTGTCAAATAATATACTTATTTATTTACAAGAGATATTTGTTTGCCTTCAGGCGGAAATTACCAATAGATTAGGCAGGAAATATCTTCCTCAATAATAAGCAGTTGTATGGACATATTTATCATTTTAGCAATGGCATCGGTTTGATAAAAACAAATGCTAAAGTGGCAGTGACAGGATTTTAGAGACTGAATAACAACTCTCGGGCAAGAATTATGTATGCAAAGCAGATTGTGATGTGGGGTAATTAGGAACATGAATACCTTATGTTACCATACATCTTGCCCTTATGTTGGAAGTCTTGGTGTATGCCTCTGTTCCAGTTGCTTTGCTAAATAGAGGAACAAATAGAGCACACAAAACATTACCAAATGTTAATATATGTTTAGAAATTTTACAATTTCTCTATATTTACTAGATGCTGATGATTCCAGCATATAGTTCCCTGCGCTAGCTGGCACTGGTATTTGCCATAAACTTTCCAATGGCCAAAAATGTAGTATATCATTTCTGCACATGGCCTCAGTACAACTATGTTATCAGGTTGACTATGTGATCACTACAAAAAGAGTTCAACTGTGGTTCAGATAGGGTCAGAGCTGAAAAAGGAGCTCCAAAAGGAAACTCACTGTAGTATGTGTATTAATCAAAATATAATTTATTTATATATGCAAAAAGTTAAATTCAGTATCAAAAACATGAAAAAAGTCAAACCTTCCCCAAACCACAATTAAAACCATGCACAACAATGTTGTCACAAACAGATAAAAACAACCTAGGCTCTCAGCCATTCAACCCACACATACCAAGGAGCTGGTGGAGCTTATTAATATGCAAGGGCAAAAAAAAAAAAAAATACTAGACAGTCCCCAGTGGCCACAGGGGAAGGAGGGGGCCGACAGAAGATGACAATGATGGGGAATGGGAATGTCAGCGGATCTGTATGAAAATGGGCCACTAGCGATGTGGCAATGTGAGTGAGTTGGGACAGGCACTAAAATCCACAGGAAGACAAATATCAAAAGCAGCGATGAAAAGCTGACAGCCAGTACATGGATGGTGGGGGGAGTAGAAGGGGGAGAGAGCAGAGATCAGAACAACTGTAGTGTATGTTGAGATGTAACCACATGGTGGTGGTGAGTATTGAACAATTGATAAGTGACTCCGGGAGCTATGTCCCATGAACAGTCTCATCCAGTGTTCCACTAGATCTCGATCTCTGCCAAGTCAACTGTATCCTGGTAGTGGTAGTCCTATGTGCCTCCCCTTCGGTAGTCTCCAGCGTGACTGTGAATGCTGATGTCAGTGCCAGGATGCTGATACTTTGTATGGAGTCTTCATAAGCGCTTATCAGATCCACATGGAACGGTGTGGAGCGGCAGGTGGACAAGCCAATCAATGATAACATTTTCACTTAAAGTGAATGTAAATGTATCATGGTGGGGGTGAGATCTTTATGGCACACTTACTTCCCAGTGGGCTATTCTCTAGTGATAATGGGTCTTGGGTCCTATCACTGTTTCATCCCCTGCTGCTACAGTCTTTGCCAGTACTTCCTCTGGGTCCTGTGATTCTTCTCTTGGGTCATCAGATGATCATCACATAAAAATCATTTAAGAATTACATTCTGCACTCAAATCTGTTCTTGAGTTTAAAAGCAGGGAAACTCAGATCCCAGAATGTCATTAATGTGTAACTGAAGCCCAATTTTTTTTAAATTCTAGTATCTGGATAGAGCAGGGAAAAAGTGAAGGTAAAATTTCCAGTGGGGTCACAGACAACAAGAAAGTTGATCGATGTTATAGTCTTACCATCTCTTCTAAATATAACATTTTATTGCCCTCTTTGTCCTCAGTTTGAAGTTTTTGTTGTTTGACTAAGTGACTAAATGGCAAATGGAAATTTTCAACAGAGGTCCATGTATCAGTTAAAACTTTGCCCCCTTCTCCATGTTATCCAAAACTAAAAAAGAATCACAAGTCTGCTCTTTTAACCAGTACCCTATCGCTGCATCTTTCTACGTCAAAGACTTGCATCTGCTAGGGCCTATTTCTTTCAAGCCTGGTTTACACTTGCAGTAGGCAATGCATCTCAGAGGCACTTGACAGGCAGTTCAGAGGTAATATGTTGCCTCTTGGATGCCTGTTTCAAGCTTCGAAAGACTGCAAAACAGTGCCACAGCTTCGTGCCTTACACACCCTTACAGGGTGGTTGTGGCATGGCCCCATTTACTTGAATAGGTCACATTTTGTGTTAATATTGCTTACCAAATGCTGCTTGTGGTATACTTTTTTACCACACCGCAACTTCAGCAATGTGAAATAACAAGCCCTGTGGCCAGGTTGATTTGTGGTTGGATGGCCAGGGATGGTAGAACTGGGCATTAAAACCACAGCTCAACTATCTAATCCATGCATATAAGCTTTTTCAAGACCTCAAAGGGAAGGCTACATTAACACTATACACTGCAGGAAGAAAGGCCATGGAGATAAGCAAAATAATTTTGCCAAAATATTTGTTTTTGCTCTTTACGAATGCAGTTGTTGTGTTAGGTATTCATAAGTACTTGGTTTCACACAATTATATTATTTAACCAACAAAAGAAAAATTCTGTATGAATTCCAAACCCACTCTGCCACTGTGCGAAATTTCAAAGTGGACAAAGCATCAAATATATTTTATCATTTTATGTGCATGCATGCTAAGTAATGTGTATTAATATTTATTGCCTCTCATAGAGAACACAGTACGTGCCTTCATCTGCTGTTCTTTTTAAAAGGATGGAGCCATCTTTGATTGGCACTATCCAGGGTCAGCATTTACTTCCTGTACTGAGATTCTGGCTCAGAAATGACAAAGTCTTGTAAATAAACTAGGGAAGAGAAGACTGAGGAATTGATTCCTCCTGCCTGCAGCAGATGCTAGACATAATCTCAGTCTAGGCAAAGGCAGTTAACTTTAAAGTCTGTCTTCAAATACAGGTGGAGCTTTTTTGAAAAAAAAATATAACGTTGCTTCAATATTGTGACATGTCAGGAATTTATTCAGGGTAATGTTGAAATTTCAAATTACGATCATAGTCCCTTAGTACACACCAATAGGGTCATTAGAACCTATGACAAGGTGCATAAAGACAGGGAGTCAACAAGGACCACTGAAGCACTCAAAGAATGAGCAAATGAAGGGGTATTTCTTGGAGTTTTACCAAGACTAGAGACCTTTTAATTTCTCCTTTGGCTGATTTAATTTTGCTTTAGTTCTTGTTGTTCACTGCTTGCTTATTGTGTTTCATTTATTGACTACTACCATTGCAAAAAAGCTGAGAACCAAAAATAATTCCAAGTGCTTGTATTTTTATCACTCATTTACTGTTACTTGGTGCCATGTCTTTCAATTCCATGTTCCTGACAGTTCTTTCTTTTTCCAGTGATTTCATTACTGCACTATACCATGTGCATCTTTTATTAAAGTGTATCTATAGCTCCACCCTAGGCTGAAGCCCAATTAATTGGTGTTTCTATAGGGCAGCTACAGCACGACACTGAGGTCCCCTCTCTAAGCTGAATGATCTATTACTATTATAAATGAATATTCAGGGCTATGGGGCCATGTGATAAAGCTGCCTTCTACTAGCAAACATACATATCACTGGCACAATACATCACACAGCCCTGCCAGCACTGATTCTTTATTTACAAATTCAATTGTAAGCAATCAGTAAATACTGAAAGGGTGTGTGATATATCTGTAAATACCCATTGTACCAGCAGATAGTGCACACAACTCCAGAGCACTGACTATTCTTTTACTTTTGTGAATGAGCAGTGCTTGTCTAATAAACAGAGCTGACCTTGCCCCTGTTGTGCTGAATATTGACTCTCATTTTCAGCATGTGTCTGATGCTAGATAGGATTGCTGTTAATCAGCCCCTATTAAAGCATTTGTTACCCCAAAATTTGTATTCCTGATATGTGCCTGCCGTACCATGTACTTGTATGAGAAAGTATCTTGTTCTCTTTGTATTGCTTCCTTTATGTAAAATCCCTGGCGTTCCTGCCAGCCCCTCTGCTTTCCTATTAAAAACTGACGACACTAAGCAGGAGAGCACACCATAGTCAGTTCTTTAGCTATGCTGGGGACTCAGTGTGCTCTCCTCCAATGATCAGACTTGTCCTGATATGCCCCTGTTGCACAGCCATTCACTGGAAAGCTCAGTGTGCTGCTGCTTCTCCTCCCCCCCCCCCAGTGTTTTGTCACGTTTTTGGGGTTGTGTCGATATGTGCAAAGAGAGATCACACAAATACTTGAAAGTAAACTAGAGGTGCTTTTTTTCTCATGGAGTCTCATAACATGGCACAGGTGATCAGGACCAGACACTTGCCTCATGGCCATTCTGGGTGAGACTAAACTCATATAGGATTTGGCTGTCATAATATAGAATTTGAAAAGCCCACCCCCAGCCAACTCCCCTGGCAATATGGCCCCTCAAGGACTTGTCCAGTTAACAATAGCATTACTTTGGTATAAGGTAAAGCTATGCTTATGTTCTTATATGGCTCATTGACCAAGATTTGGAGGCCTGGAATTCATTAGTGAGCCACAATATGAACCAACAATAATAGGGTAATATGAAATATGCAATTTCCCCAACACTCAGCTCTTATACAGCTGAGAACAGAGGGAATGTATTTACTTATGAAAATGGGAAAAAAAGGTATTTATAATGCATTTATAATGTATTTTATATCTATACAAACATATTTTGCCTTTCATTTCTATTTTAAACTGAATGGGTTGTTTTATAAGGTAATCATTTACAATCACTTATAAGTACCCCTCTATCAGAAAGGTTGGAAAGTGGTGGGAGGATAGGGGGATGAGCTGTCTGAATATACTGCTCAGCCACTACGAGACAGATCTAAATGGGACCAAGTGCTACATGATTTTATAAAAATCTTAACTTTGTGGTGATACCAATTCTTTAACAATCTTAAAACCTTGGCAGATGTATAGAGATTGGGGGATGTCAGGAAAGAGAAAAAATGAGATGTATTGTATTGTCCCAGTCACATGACTTAACCACTTGACCTCTGGAAGATTTTACCCCCTTCATGACCAAGACATTGTTTGCTATTTGCTGTGCTACTTTATCTGGTAATTTTGCGGTTGTACCCAAACAAAATTTATATCCTTTTTTTACCCAAATAGATAGGGTTGCACTGTTGTATTGGTGCCAATACCGAATATTTTACCGAGTATTCGTACTCGTGAAAATGCTCAAATGCCTAAAACTGATACCTTTGCAGAGCAATTTGAGCTCATAGAGAATGAATGGACTTAACAATACATTTGCATTCAGCACACCCAATTGGCTCCTTGTGCTACTGTATACCTGCCTCTAAAAGTAATTTTTTAAAAATGATATAGTTTAGTTGCTTCATTATTCGTATCACATATACCATATAGGCTTCCTAATATTACACATTGTGCCTTTACAGCTAAACCCACTTTGAAAAACAAAATCGTTTTTAGCTATTTTTCTCCATATGTGTTCTGGTACAATCTTACAGAAAGTGTAAAACATTTTCTGGCTATGTATAATTGTTATTGTGAGCAGCATCTGAACTTGAACTGATATTGTTGCACTAGTTTATTTGACTGTATATACATCCAGACAGCATAAAGCTCCACTGCACTGCACGAAATGATTAAAGATGTTTATTTGGATGCACAATTCAAGGCTAGGAATTACAAATCAAAGGCCTAAGGCAAAAAACATTTTTTTAACTCACAGACCAGCTGTGAGATATAAAAGGCCTACAAGTCTCTTCGACGTGAGCAGTGGGATTCTGCAGTCAGTTTCCACAGAATTGTTTTCATTCATCAAGATAACTTGCTCGTTTGTATTTAGAGTTTCATACATCCTGTGTGAGTGTGAAAGCATGAATGTATTTACTGTTCTGAAAAAAATTCAAGGCAACTGACAGTCTGTAGAATTCATCTTACTTAGAAGAGCCAGTGAATTGTGTATTTAGGTACAGTAAATCCAAGAAGCTCTATATTTTGTTTGACATATTAGTACACACATATCCCTGATATATCAACTGTTCTTTACTGCCAGTGCAGAGCTTTGTACCTTATTGAAATTCTGATCCTCCATTGTTCATAATTCGGGGCACATTTTTTCAGATCAGATGATTTTTTTTTATAAGAGGCATATATTTCCACAAGAATGACCAAATTAATATATCTCAACAGGTAATCCAATGTGGAAGCCAGCAGGTGCTTTGCAATTGTCTATTGGGTTATGGCACAGAGATTGAGCAGATCCAATAATTTGAATTTGAATTTTCTAGAAAAAAGGTTATATATGACAGGGTGCAAAAACAAAACAATAAGGAATTAACTTTTTCTATAAACTAAAACTCCTCCACCTTGTGGTATTCCACAAAATATTAAAACTGTCATGACTGTCATCATAAAGAGCATGCCATGAAGACTCAGAAGGAAGGTTTTCAATAACTTCATAGGAGTCAACAAATCAGCATGAAAAGAGGTTACATAAAGAAAGCCTTTTGTTACAGTAGAGCATGGAAGTTCCATGGACAGACAGGACAGATGATACTAAAATTGAAATATAAATCAGTGTGGGGGGCACGATAATATCATTAATGATGGTTTTTAAGGAAAACCAGTCATAATGGTGTTAAAAAAATCCAAGCATATAATGAAAGATTGCACAACAGATGCTTTCAGTAGAAACCACATGTCAAATTCATCAGTAGAACCAGAGACATAAGCGGCTGAAAAGAAAACAAAAAAGGGCACTATGGACTTTAAAGTTGTTGAAAACGAACAAGCTAAAACTTTTATATTATTTTACAAACTTTTGCATCAATTTAAAAACATGTGTTTGAATTTAAAATAAAAGTCAAGACTGAGTTGTGTTATGAAACCCTTGTAGTTGTATCAGACAACACTACTCGTTACCTGTGTCACATATGCTGTAGCTTTCCACAATATGCTGTATATAAGGGGCCCTCGTACACATTTATGATATACCTCTACGTGTTCCATGGCATAGACCCGATTTTTCAGGAGAACTATGAGGCATATGAAATCTAAACAGTCACACTGAGGCTAAATTCCAATTTACAACCAACTCAGATCAGGGGAGAAGGCACTCCACCACTAGAGCACCTGTGGGGTGAGTGTAGGGGAACTCCAAAGGAGCAGCTAAAGGAAAAAGAAAGCAGTGGGGAGTGAGGCTCCATTACTGCAGAACTGTAACACCCTTAAGCAAAAATATTCAATTGGGACTTATATAGGGTATTGGATGAGCACGGTCTAATCAAAGAGCAGTAGAAAGTATATTCTCAACCCATACATCCTTAAAATTGCATTATTGTAGGGGTGGTCAACTCAATCTTATAACAGCTTACACCACTCTGGTGGTTCCTTTCACCTGTAAAAGACAAGATAATGATGAGAGATACAGGATGTTTATATAAACTCTACTAGGGTTACCAGGTCAAAAGTTCCTAAAGCACAAAGGTCTTACCAAAAACCAGCCCACTATATAGAACTCATTGTATTTGTCCAGATTGCATACTACATTTATGTTTTATCAGTGGTTTAGGGTTTTCCCAAAACTAAGGTCTATCTAGAAAATAGAAGTATAGGGAAAATTCTCTAGATAGAGTTAAAGGAAAGTCTGCCTTTATATCTTCTTAACTATCATAACCTCTGGTTTCCATCAAGTTATGTCCTGTTCTCAGGCATCCACCGATGCATGACCAACACCTTTCACATCCCATGCACCCCCATCATGGAGGAGATTATCTTGTGCATGCCAAAGTTCTCCCTACAAAAGAATATGGTCACTGTGTCAGACAATAAAAAGGTGGTAAGATGATTTTAAAACACTAATATGGCTTCCCTGTGGCTGATATAGGGGTTTTCCACACAATTTGAAGATGATTTTAAAACACTAATATGGCTTTCCTGCGGCTGATATAAGGGTTTTCCACACAATTTGAAGATGATTTTAAAACACTAATAGGGCTTCCCTGTGGCTGATATAGGGGTTTTCCACACAATTTGAAGATGATTTTAAAACACTAACAGGGCTTCCCTGTGGCTGATATAGGGGTTTTCCACACAATCTGAAGATGATTTTAAAACACTAATATGGCTTCCCTGCGGCTGATATAAGGGTTTTCCACACAATTTGAAGATGATTTTAAAACACTAATATGGCTTCCCTGCGGCTGATATAGGGGTTTTCACACACACTTTGATGATGATTTTAGAACAGTAATCTTTCCCTTAAAGCAACAGCTGGAACCTTTCCCTGTACAACTTGATGATGATTTTAGAAGAATAATCTTTCCCTTAAAGCAACAGACTCTACCTAGTCCAGTCAGATCATTCTGTGCAGCAGGATGAGGTGTGAAATCTGTCTCTCAAAGCACCAGTACTAGTATCTCTCCCTCCCTCAAAGAGGCAGTACTAGTACCTCTCCCTAGTCCACAATCAGATCGTTCTGTGCAGCAGGATGAGGTGTGAAATCTGTCTCTCAAAGCACCAGTACTAGTATCTCTCCCTCCCTCAAAGCACCAGTACTAGTATCTCTCCCTAGTCCACAATCAGATCGTTCAGTAATGCAGGATGAGATGTTCTATAATATCTGTAATCTGTCCCTCACAGAGCCAGCAGCATCCTCTCCCTAAACTATCCTGAGAGCATATGACATGCAACACGGTGACTCCAGGCCCACATAGAGGCTGGGTCACATGGTGCACTGGCTAATCACAGCCATGCCATTAGTAGGCATGGCTGTGATGGCTTCTAGGGAAAACCAGTGAAACACTTGTTGATTGGCTGCCCTTGGCAGCTTTTTAACACGTGTAGTAAAATACCAGAACCCCAGACCCGAACCCGGACTTTTTTTAAAAAGTCCGGGTTCGGGTCCGGGTCCCGGACACCCAAAAGTTTGGTACGGACCCGAACTTTACAGTTCGGGTTCGCTCAACTCTATATACCATACCTGGGGACCTGTATACTGCTATCTGGCACCCTGTATACCCTACCTGGCACCCTGTATACTGCTACCTGGCACCCTGTATACCCTACCTGGCACCCTGTATACTGCTACCTGGCACCCTGTATACCCTACCTGGCACCCTGTATACTGCTACCTGGCAACCTGTATACTGCTGCCTGGAACCCTACCTGGCACCCTTTATACCGTACCTGGCACCATGTATACCCTACCTGTTACCCCGTATACCCTACCTGGCACCCCGTATACCCTACCTGGCAACCCATATACCCTACCTGGCACCCTGTATACTCTACCTGGCACCCTGTATACTGCTACCTGGCACCCTGTATACCCTACCTGGCACCCTGTATACTGCTACCTGGGGCTCTGTATACCTTACCTGGCACCCTGTATACTGCTACCTAGCACCCTATATACTGCTACCTGGCACCCTATATACTGCTACCTGGGGCTCTGTATACTGCTATCTGGGACCCCTGTATACTGCTATCTGGGGCTCTGTATACTGCTATCTGGGACCCCTGTATACTGCTATCTGGGAGCTCTGTATACTGCTACCTGGCACCCTGTATACTGCTACCTGGGGCTCTGTATACCCTATCTGGGACCACTGTATACTGCTACCTGGCACCCTGTATACTTCTACCTGGCACCCTGTATACCCTACCTGGCACCCTATATACCCTACCTGGCACCCTGTATACT
>BLSH010422254.1:1522399-1540226 GCA_018402905.1 Glandirana rugosa
GATGATGATGACAAAACTCCCTGTCTAACGTCTAGAGTAGGACGTAATGTCTTGCTAGACTAACACCTGATCCATCTCTAATGATGATGATGACGAAAATCCCTGTCTAACGTCTAGATTATTGTAGAGTAGGACGTAATGTCTTGTTAGACTGACCTGATCCATCTCAGATGATGAATCTCCCTGTCTAATAACAAGATTTTAGTAGAGGATCAAGATATCCCAGTCCAAGGACGACAACGACATTCCCTGTCTAATAACAAGATTTTAGTAGAGGATGAGGATATCCCAGTCCAAGGACGACAACGACATTCCCTGTCTAATAACAAGATTTTAATAACGGATGAGGATATCCCAGTCCAAGGACGACAACGACATTCCCTGTCTAATAACAAGATTTTAGTAACGGATGAGGATATCCCAGTCCAAGGAAGACAACGACATTCCCTGTCTAATAACAAGATTTTGTTCTGTAATGCAGGATGAGATCTGCAATCTGTCCCTCAAAACAGTAGTAGTAGTAATCTCTACCTAGTCCACAATCAGATCGTTCTGTAATGCAGGATGAGATCTGCAATTTGTCCCTCAAAGCAGTAGTGGATGAGATCTGCAATCTGTCCCTCAAAGCAGTAGTAGTAGTAATCTCTACCTAGTCCACAATCAGATCAATGAGATGTTATTATATCTGTAATCTGTCCCTCACAGCGCCTGCAGCATCCTCTCCCTACACTAGCCAGAGAGCATGTGACATGCAGCACTAAGTGACTCCAGCTTATAAAGAGGCTGGGTCACATGATGCACTGGCCAATCACAGCCATGCCATTAGTAGGCATGGCTGTGATGGCTTCTAAGGGCAAACCAGTGAAACGCTTGTTGATTGGCTGCCCTGCAGCTATTCAACATGCGTGATCAAATACCTGAACCCAGAACCCAAACCCAAACTTTTTTCAAATGTCCGGGTTCGGGTTCGGGTCACGGACACCCCAAAGTTTGGTACGGACCCGAACAATTTTCAGTTTAGTTGTTAGATCAACACCGCATCCCAAATTATTCTAGGAAAAACATTTTTAAATGGTGTTGAGCCTTCTATCAGAATAATTCACCTAAACACTTGCATTCTTAAAGATGGGGTATTTAACAGTGTCAAATACTTTTAAGGGTTCTCAAACCAAATGTATAATCTCTTGCTTGTAGTTAATTTACCTCAGGTGTATGTCTCCCACTGATAACTGTTGCCATGGTTGAGTACACCAACATTTCTGCCATATTTATGCTATATTCACAAATTAGTGTTTTGTCGCACTTGTCCAAGCACAAGTTCTCAACAGGTTGAGTCCCATTTAGGTTGATAGCCAATGTTCACATTGCAATGCTCTGTCATTTGTAGCATGTTGCCTGTCACTGTCGTGGGCTTTTTTTGGGGCAGAGTTGCCTTTTTATTCCTTGTAGACTACAATGGGAGGACCTGAACAATGCCTCTAAATGCATGCTTTTGCAAACTTGCCTCTCCTTCTCCATGAGTTCCACCATAAGTTCGGCAACTAACCGGCCCACTCCCTCCCCCTGCAGTCTTCTGCAAGATGTCACAAAGCCATCTGTGAAGCTGTAAGGGGTCTTTGGGGACCCAAAGACCGGCGAAGAACCAGCCCGGGCAAGGACTGTGCAGGATCCTTGGATAAGTAAGTGTCCTTTTTTTTAAAGTCAGCAGCTACAGTATTTGTAGCTGCTGACTTTTAATTTTTTTGCCGAAATAAAATGTTTATCAATTTAGCTACAGAAATGGTTAAGCAAATCCTTGCACCTCTTTCAAGACACAGCTTAACTAAAAGAAAGAGAGCTTTGCAGGTGGGTAGAACAAACCTTTCAGAATTTCCATAATCTGTGTAAGGTACCAGATCTAGTATATTTTTTACAACTCTGCAGTTGTGATATATACAGTAGGAATTAAAAAAACAAAACAAAAAAAAAAAAACAGGCATTCATTCGCCATCTGATTTGGATATTTATTTCCTATACCATTCTATTTACATCATTCTCCTCTTTGAAATAACCAGCCACCCATGTCAACACAGGGCCTAAGGCAATGCACATGCTGAAGGAATATAATGAGGATGGATTTTATATCTCATTGCTCTTATGAAAAAGAAAATGATGGTCATCTGTGGCTAGCCAGGAAGAATTTGCAGAATGACTTGTTTTCATCTTTAAACAATTGCAACTCAAGACACATTACAATAAGAACGCAATAAATGTCTCATAGTTGCCTTCAATCATCCTCATGTAGTACAAAATCTCATAATCCTGCAACAATAATGAAAACCCACCCGCCGTTTTTTCTTTAGCTCCCAATCCTTTAGTCGTTTTTTTTTTCCTCCTCTCGCACTTGTTTTTTTTTTTTTCTTACACAGACATCCTAATGCTCCCCCTTCTCCCAATCCACCCCTCCCCCACGCTTGCTATAGGCAATGATTGACAGATTAATATATGTCTAGCTACGTGTCTTAGAAATCAAAAGCAAGGTGCTGTCAGAATCTCTTGTCAGGAAATGAGATTAGGTGCACTTGTCATTTGCTGAGGATTGCAGTCTTTCTGAGATAAGGTTGCATTTAATGAGTGTAAAAAGCCTCCTTGTGAAAAAAGGTGGGAGGGGGATTTGATGGCGGAAGAGAATTATCATTTTTTTTTTCTTGGTGTCAGCCAAGGGCTTTATCGTATGAGTTGATACTGTGGCACCCTGGTAGCCACTGATAATGGCTCACGGGACTATTGTACCACTCCTATATCTTTGCAGCTTCAAATGTGATAACCTGTTACTTACTTATAACACGCGTGAGAGTTTGAACCTAGAATACCGATGAGGTTTAGCTAAAACATAAAGATAATAGACGGAATCTGCAAAATACAAGTATTATGAATACTCTGTAAAACATACCTATTGTTGTCAAGTTAGTGAGCATCATTTACATTGCTAATGAGAATCAACACTATACTAGAAAAATGATCCCCTTTCTTTGTAAGCGTACAAGATCTTGTCTTTCAACAATAACCTGTATCTGGCAGTGTAATGGGAATGGAGTGGTTAACAAATGTCCTTGTTTATGAATTCCATTTCTCAGATCCTCAGTGGCTGCATGGAAACTGCACTTTCAGTATGTACACATTTTGGCTCTAGGTTTACCCAAAAGTCATTTTTACATGGCTTATGTGTTAACACAACCATAGTTCTATAATCTGACGCCTGTTTTTTTTTATATGCTGTGCTTTTGTAAATTACCCTCAAGTGCATGTGTGTATAAGTAGAAAAAATGAATAGCATCCCTGCTGATGGGCTGTTAGGATAAAATCACTTAGCCACCTGGAGTCCATACGGATAATAATGCTGCACTGTTTAGAAGCAAGGAGCCCAACCTTTATATGTAGTGGGGAGAATTTACTAAAATTGGAGCAGACAGAATCTGGAGCTGCTGTGCATGCTTCTAGCTTCAGCTTGTTCTACCTCACCTTTATGCAATTTTTCTGTTTTGTATTGAACTGCATAAGACTATTATTGTTGGTTTTGTTGTCCATATGCTGACATTCAGAGGAGGTTTTGTGCCACTACAACTTGTTTACTATGTGATTTTGGTTTCTCTCTCTGTCCTCCCATCCTGTTAAGTGCTACTCTGTCCTTTTGGAAACATCTGATTAACTCAGTGGTGCCCCTTTATAAAGCTACTTATATATCTCTGGGTTGCCCTAAAAAATATGAGAAGGTCTGGAACTTATTTATTGACTCAGAGGCTACATTAGATGACCAGGGGACTGTGGATTGATTTTGTCCACTCCTGATGTCGCCTAGTTCATTCTATACTGTCAGGGAATACTCCTTAGCCTCGGTTCACACTGATCCCATCCCATCCCACACATTTTGCAGAACAGTGATATGGGTTCTCCCGGCTTATTTATACTTTTTTGACACAGTTTGAAGATGATTTTAGAACATTTCTATGGCCTCTACCGTTAATTAATACTTTTCAGACCCATTTTGAAGATGATCTCCATTTTTGCTTTTTTTATGTTTTTATTTTTTTTTAAATATTTAAAGTTATTTCCCTGTCCCCATTTCTTTGTAGGGCACTTGTCCCACCCTTACCCCCATTTCCTTCCTTTTGCAGACCTCTAGGACCTTCCTGGGCTTTTTTACAGAATTTTTAAGAATTTTCATTAAAATTACCAGAACCCCGGACCCGAACCCGGACTTTTTTTGAAAAGTCCGGGTCCGGGTCCCGGACACCCCAAAGTTCGGTACGGACCCGAACTTTACAGTCCGGGTTCGGTCAACTCTAGTTATGACAACTGTGCAGACTTTCTAATGGAAGATTTCTATATTTACCTAGTTTAGACTTGACTATTCAGCTTCAGAAACATAGATCAGGAATCACCTGTAACTTGGCCAGTGTTGCCTTATCACCTGGCTGACCTCACATATTGTCTAAAAGATATAGAGTGATTTATGTACATACATAATAAGGATATTTGGTAGTGTGCAGTGGGTTAGGGCTCATACATATACATGTATGACTGTACAGCATAAAACTTGCTTGTATTTACAGTGCCCAGGAGCCCCAGCTGTGGTATATTTCTGCCCATATTGCTGTATTACAAAATACACTGTGCCCCTTTAAGCTTGTGTAAATGCTGAGGCTGGCAATTACATGTGCATGGACATATTTTCATCAACGCACCATTCTCCAGTTCAGAAAACTATAGCATATATGGGAAGAACTACGCCACAACTGGGGCTCCCAGGTGCTGTAAATACAGGGATATTTAATATCTAAATAGAGCGTCTCTGTAAGGGCTAGTTTACATTTGCTTTGAAGCCTTGTTTTAAAGCCAGTGTAAACTAGCCCTTAAAGCAGAGTTCCAACCAAAAGTGGAACTTCCGCTCTTCGGATTCCTCCTCAGATGTCACATTTGCCATCTTTCAGGGGGAGGGGATACTTGGCTTTGACAGGTGTCCTTTTCCCCACATCCGGGAGCCTGGGCCGCGGCCGCGGCCGCTGACGTCAGCAGCCCGGCTCCCTCCTCCTCCTCCGCTGCCGGACCAGTGAGAAAGCGCAGCGGCGGCTCGCGCATGTGCAGTAGGGGCCCGGCGTGACGGCGAAAGGCTACACTTACGGGTTCCCTTACCCTCAATGGCCACAGCAGTACTCGACCAGCTGATCCGAAGATCAGCGGCGGTGCCGACATCGCTGGACTCCAGGACAGGTAAATGTCCTAATGTTAAAATTCAGCAGCTACCGTATGTAATTTTTAAAGGGCCGCTTTAATATGTGTTGAAGCCGAAGCAAGTGTAAATGAGCCCTAAAGGCTCAAGCACAGAAATGCAAATACAGGCATATGGCTATGCAGCATAAAATATGCCTGTATTTCCAGGATCCGGGAGTATGATGTATTTTTGCCCATATATACTATATTACAAAATACGCTGTGCTCCTGCAATCTGGGGTAAACGCCAGTGTTCACAAATACAGTACATGCCCATGTATTTTCCCATTCATAATCCCCAGAAAAATGTTAGACAATATACGAATCAGGCTGTTTAACTGCACCTGAATATACAGTACATATAAGTGTATATGTTATAATTTTGTGATATTTTTGGGTGGCAAAGTTGACCTTGTATTCTAGGCCTGTACTGGAAATCTGGCATTTTCCTGAGGGGCTCATGTGCCTGACAATCTGTGGGCTGCTTTAAGTGTTTGTTGCCTACTCTGCCTTAATCAGTATGCAAAAGTACCCACATATTGCTTTAATTAGTCTCAGGTAAAGTAAAAGCTTTATGCTCTCTCCCCTATCAATGTTTAGCCTCAAAGCGGCCGCTATCAGCCACCTGCAAGAATCTTTATCCCCCCAGGTAGGGTTGCCACCTCATCCCTTTAAAACCAAACACATATGAATTACACAGGTTCTGAGGCTAATTTAATGCAGCTAAGGCACCAAGTGAGTTTAATTACCACCTTAATCAGCCACAGAAGCTGTGTAATTAATATGTGTTCGGGTTTAAAGGGATGAGGTGGCAACACTACCCCCAGGGCTCACTGATCTCTGGTGCACTCTGTAAAATGGCCCTTTCTCTGTTTTGTGAAAAAGAGACTGTATTTAAGAGTGCCCTAGGTGAGGTAGAGTGCCCTGTGAGCATAATGGTATGCGTGTGAGACAGAGACTGTCCTGTATGCCTTGTGTGACAGGGAGATAGAGATGGTCATGTGAGTGCCATGTACGTATGTAAGAGAGAGATGCTGTCCTCTCCTCTGCCAGCCCTACAAGGACAGTTCAGTGACAGTTCTGTGATCCTAGAAGTGACACCTCAGGCCACAGAACAGACCTGGGGGTCTCAAGAAAAGAAGGAGGCAGCTGTGCATGACAGGGTGGGATGCCTATTGGCCCATTCACACTACAATCCCCACAACTTTCCCGCAGTAACAAAAGCATGTTTGCATTGCTTTGCAGCACATTTTTTTTTCCTTCACTGAGCCCAGGCTCACATTAGTGCGCTCTGAGAGATCGCATATGATTCGCACCACACTGCAGTGCAAATGATATGTGATGATTGTATGGCTGGTATCGCATCGCATTAGGACCAAACTCGCACAGGACCCTTTTTTTGGTTTGCAGCAGAATCGGGTGTTCATAACCATGGGATCTGATTCCTGTGTGAGTTTGCAGTTTGCACTGCGATATGCGAGCTGAAAAGGGGTGTCGTTAACACCTCCCTTCAGTTCGCATAGGGAAGTGTGAACTGCCGTGCGAGTCGGGTGTGATGCGGGAACCTGCAGTGGATTCACAGGGTTCCCGCTTTTCACCTATGTGAACCGGGTCTGAAAAATCTTTATTTTATAACCAGGAAGTAGAATGGGTAGGAGGGGTGATCAGAGGCAAACGTATAGTTATTTTTTTTTTCACAGTTATCCAATTAAAGCGGAGTTCCACCCAAAAGTGAAACTTCCACTGACTGTATTCCTCCCCCCCCTCAGGTGTCACATTTGGCACCTTTTGGGGGGGAGGGGGAAGAGGACACCTGTCTTTAGTCCTTTTCCACACATCCGGGAGCACGGGCCGGCGGCCGCTGACGTCAGCAGCCCGGCTCCCTCCTCCCTCTGCTACTGGCCACCTGGCCAATAGCAGAGTGCAGCGGAGCCTCACGCATGCACAGTAGGGAACCCAGTGTGAAGCTGTAATGCTACACAACCGGGTTCCCTTACCCGCAATGGACGCAGCTGCACCCGACCCCCGATCCAAAGATCGGCGACGAGTGCCGACATCGCTGTACTCCAGGACAGGTAAGTATCCTATTATTAAAAGCCAGCAGCTACAGTATGTGCAGCTGCTGACTTTTAATTTTTTCAGTTCTGGGCAGACCTCTGCTTTAAGGACCAGCCACCGTCGTTTTCACATCAGTACTCTGACGTGGAATACCATTGTTATGGCAGCAGATAGCTGCCATAACCCCGGTATCCTCTTAAATGGCTGCCTTTCCGATAAAATTGGTCTTTGCGATGATTTGGCCGCGAGATCACTTTTATCGGCGGCAGGAGAGGTGCCCCCCCCCTCCCGCTGCACTCCGGTCATCTCCGCAGCTTACAGGATCCAGGAAAGATGGCCCCCATTCAGCTCCACAACATTGGATGATGGAAGCAATGTCAAACGTTGCTTACGCCCAATGCTCTTAAAGGGGGGTTTTTTTTTTTCAAAAGACATTTATTTATTTATTTTATTGCATTTAAGGCTAAATGTGAAATTTGACACTATGAGATCCGCAATACACGAATCACCCAGCAAATAGGACAGCCGGAAATGGGAGAAATGGAGCCTGAATAAAACAACTTAGAAGTGAAAATGACACAAAAGTTTAGACTTCTCATGTAATGCTATTATTTAGCAACAGATATAGGTGAAAAAACGCGAGGGTTTAGTATCACTTTAAGTGGTTAAATTTAAGCGCATTGTATTCATACAGTTATATGCATTGAAAAAAAAGCTGTATGTTTTTTTTTTCCCCTGTACTGCAACATAATGCAATGGTGTGAACTTTGAAATCTTTGTTTTGGACTGTCTATGTGGTGGGAATGCGTTCAAAAAACACATTTTAGGCTGCTTCTGTTGTGAAACGATTCTAAAAATCAAATGTGTCCTTAGCTACTCCCCAACCCCCATGAAGCTGCCTACACTACCTGGTCCATAATTCAGTCATAAACCATTACCTTATCTCACTCAGAGGGTTATAAACTTGTAGATTTTCGAATAAATGTTTGTATGAAAATTCTTATCAGTACATTCTATGACATGGTGAATTTCATTTGAAAGTACTGCTAAAAAAGTTTGCTTTTTACATTTTATTTTGGAAAGAATGGATTTTAAAGACTTTTCGTACTACATACACTGATTATAGACATTTTATAACCTATAGTGTGCAATCTATGGATGTGTGCTAGAGGAGTGAGTGCTCAACAAAGGTGGCAGTATCCATAGGTTTACTGTGGTCCTTCCATTGTTGGCATTCCCTCTTCTCCCCTGCAGGGATGCTGTCTGATACAGGGGAGAGCATGTGACTGGACCAAAGCTGCATGAAAATATGCACATCTTTTTTACATAGGTTAGTAAGCATGAGTGTTAGGAGAAGGGAGGGAACATTTTACGATGAATTATTCTACTTTAAAGCTGAATTCCAGGTATTCAGCAATTATGCAAACAGTGTAGGCACACTATGGGTTAAGCCCACTTACTGTAGGTGCATGTCACCTCTGGGCCTTACGTCTATTACTTATATGTGGCAGGTTTATTGCACTCCCCTAGGATACACTCTGGCTGTGAGAGGAGAGAGGCTCACAGAGCAGCTATGCCTGCCCCTCCCCTCTGCTGCACATTCACAGAAGCCTTTGTATTTTGTGAATTTGTTCACATAATACAAAGACGTCTGTGAATGGGCAGAAGGAGGGGAGGGATGGGAATATCAGTTCCAGGGACTCTGCTCTTGAAGGAACTGAGACCACAGTGAGCAGGGCCAAACCTCTGGAAGCACAATAAACCTTTCAGATGTGAATAACAGAGACAAGTCTATGAGGTGGTAGGCACCTCGTTAGACCTAGCTCATGGTATGCCTGCAATTTTCACAAAAGTAGCTGAATTCCTGGAATTCAGCTTTAAAACAAAAAATGTCAAACAAAATTCTGGTAGTGTACAACCAGGCTGGCCGGTGAGTAGAGCTTTGTATTTGCCTTGGATCTATCCTTGGCACTATTTTTGCTGTTTGTTGCCCTCCAATGCTCCTTGCTGCAAAGGCCAGTCATAGTTGAAGGCAGTGGTCATTGTTTAGTACAGCTTTAAGACACAGAAATGTAGGCTGCTTTGATCTGACTCTAGGACTTCCCTTTCCTCCTACTCTGGTCCCGATCCCTATTTATACCATAAATACCTATAACATTATCATAACTTTGTACCATGCATCACGGAACAATTATAGTTAACAATCTAAATTGGATTATCCAAGGTGGCACAGTATGAATTTCTAAATTGTGCAATAGATAAAGAAGCCTTTTTTCACCTCTGCATCAGCTTAGCAATGCCTAGCATAGAGATTTTTTTCAGTTTTTTGAATGCTTCTCCTATGAATATATTATAGCAGCAACCTCCATTGTAAGCTAAGATGGCAGGCAGTTCATTCTCCTCACAATTACTTTCCTACCTGATGCTGTGTTCGCATCAGTAATCTACTGTATTACACGCTGTATACCTAGCGTACATTCAAATGGCTTCACATTATCTCCAATCCACGCAGCACTAATACAAGTATACCTAGTCGGATAGCAAACACACACAATACTAACACCTGGTTTAGAGTATGCAAAGAACCTTTTAAAATGTATGAATATGTATTATTCATCGTGTATAATGCTGTATGCACACCACACCATCCAGTTTAACGATGCGACCAGTTTAAATTTCATCTTCAGTAGGGCATATGCGGTTTCTGAGACTGTGCCTGTTTCAAATAAAACAGAGATAGGAGGAAAAGTCATGGCCACGTTTGGCATTCTGCAATCACGGCATAGATGGGCTGGTCTAATAGGTTCTAATGAAATCCACCAATGGAGAGCTTAACCAGTTCAGTTCCTTATGTATATGGGAACAGAATTAATCTGCCAATAAACATTACATGGCTTTTGCCTCATCTGACGACTTTTACTGAAAAGTGTGATGATTGCAATGTGATTAGGTACCTCTAATGTGCAGCAAACAGACCTAGGGGGGAGGGAGTCAGCTATCCATGTTAGATTTTAGTTACCAATAACATGGAAATAAGGATGGCGCAGGGGTTTTGCTCATTGAATGTCTGTTAGCAGATGCATTACAAGACATTTTTTGTTCAGCCACTATCTACAACCAGTTTAAAAGTAGCTCTAAGCCCTTACTGGATGACACTTTATTTGCTAAAGCACTGCCGATCTCCTGCAGCCTCTTTTAGACAGTTCCTGTCTACATGCACTTGATTCAGTGTTGGCTGCACGTCATTGCTCTGGGCTGGTAACAACAATGGACCATGCCTGCAGAATGTGTGTTGGCATGGGGTCTTGTAGTCTCCACCAAGGGTGCATGTGGCAGGATGACATTGCAGGGACACAAATCAGAGACAGTTGTCACCCCATAACAAGAATTGCCAAAACAAGGACCTTCATGTCAGGACCACCAAGTATTATTTTAATGAAAGCTACAGATTTAAAAGTATGGGATTTAAAAGTATGGAAAATAACTTTTGAAATTAAATTTAGCTGTGAAATGCTACCTTAAGGTCCAACTCCAGACACCAGAAGAAATAACATTGCAGTGGGTCTCCCTGCACTACAAGGGTTAAACGCTAATTAGGTCTAGAGGTGGAAGAGAAAGCTGTAATACTGTGTGTATACTGGGCCACTGGTCCCCCACAGTCTCTTCTCTAGGGGGCTTCATCCAGTAGTCACATGTTGACATGTAAAAACGATAGTAACACCTTTTACGTGTGAATGGCTAGGGTCTGCCAACAACCCAGAGCATAATAGAGAAGAGTGTAGATGCCTGGAGAAGCAAGCAAAAAGATAAGCATAACTGTCCAGACCAGCCTTTCTCAGACTTTTTGCTACGGGGAAATCCTTCAAATAATGTTGAGGTCCCAACAAACCAAGAAGAATGCCCTCTTTTAAAAACAGCTAATGTCATCACTGGTACCAGTTTTTACCTGCCTAGAAAAGGGAAGAGACGCTACACTGGTTCCATGCCATTGGCTCTGCCAAGTGGCTTTGGTGCCAGAACTACGCAGACACCCTCAGGTGGGAGTTTAATCTACCATTGCTCATGGAACCCCTAATAACTACTGGAGGAAACCTATGGTTCCATAGAACCTGGTTGAAAATGGCTTTTTCATTGAATATAAGATGATCTCTGTTTGAACGAGGTGGACATCATGATGTCACAGCCTCTTCTCTCCACCTCATCCAATCAATGAATGTCTTGTTTTAATTTAAAAAAGATCTGTGAATAGTGGTAGTGCCAGGCAAACAATTCCCTGTGGTTGGTGTGTAGAAGGAGAAGCCACTCAGCACAGGACCAGGAAGATTTTTGGCTATCACTGTAATAGGGCTGACTATTAGAGTGATTGTTAGCTTTCACAACAGTACCTCAGATATGAGATATGCATGTTTACATTGTACCAATTGAAAGTAGAATTCCAGCTTTCCTACCACCAGATAGCCCAAACAAACTATTTCCATTACATACCAATGCGGCTGTGGGATGTGCTGTAATGTACTGTAGTAGCATTACCTACATATCGCTGAGTTTTGGCAGCAGTACGGATGATTTCCTATCTACTGCTGGAATTAGAGTGTCAGCTTAGTGCTTCTCCACCATTCAGGAGAAACCTTGTACAGTATTTGTATCAATTAATACATGACTTGCTCTTATTAGCCAAGGTGGAGAGGCAGATGAATGACATCATAGTTTCTGGCCAATTAGAAATAGTCCGTGTTCATTGAAAAAAATACAGGGCTTCTTCTGAATGATGGAGAAGTACACAGCCTGACACTCTTTAAAAGAGAAGTACACCCAAAGCTCATTTGGCTGTACTTCTCCTATGGATCACAGGAGTGCAGTTCATTCTGCACTCCTGTGACCCATTTTCAGCAGACAGTGGAGCTGAAGCCCGTTGTTGACTGACGTCACAGAGACGGTCCAGGCTCTGGGCAGGATCACGGCAATGAAGTCAAGATCTGCCCACATGCCTGGACCAGCACCCAGCTCAGTCTCTCAGCGAGCCTGCGAGAACCTGAGCTGGCCACTCCTGCCCCCTCCACAGCCCAGTGCTCCAGTGAGCGCGAAGGGGGGTGGGGGGCAGAATAGAGAGATGCTGACTGAGAGTCAGCAACTCTCTGCCCGTGAAACTGTGAGAACCAAGCGATCATCAGTGTTTGATCGCTTGGTTCTCAGTGTAAGAGGTGCCAAATGACATATGCAACATCGGAACAATGCTGCATCCACCTAGGTAAGTATGATTCTTTAAAAGAAAAAAAACATTAATCTCTTTTAATTCCACAGCAGATTGGAAGTTTTCTGTACTGAAGCCGAAATACAACTGCATACCTTATGTAGCTAATGCTACTAGACTATATCACAACACACACAGAGTCCGCATAGTTTAGTAATAAAAATTCTACTTGAAGTAAGGAATAAATATCATACCTGGAGTTGATCTTTTTTTTTTTTTGCAAATTCTTTGTATTTGAATTATAAGGTTTCAGATACAAAACATAGCCATTGGGGCATACTACGGCCAACTAGTGCACATATCCATGTGCCTAACAGAGTACAATTCTTTACACTTTGCCATTCTTATTACTCTAACCACAGATTGTCCAGATCCACCTTAGGAAGTATGACAAGGATCAACAGTACCCGGCAAGGTCTCCCCCCAACCTTCACCAGACATCATCCATAACTAGTTTGAGATAATATTGTACCATGCGCCCTGCGAATGACAAGAGATAACAAGAAGTAGAACCCCCTACTCATCAGAGTATAGCTTGTATTATCTTTCCTGATCTAATAATTGCTCATGCATACTGGAGGACCGATCCAAGGAATTTAATCATTGACCGTGGAGTCTGACTCTGTCCATAGGTGCCACACTTTGTTATATTTCTTGGGGCATCCTTGGGAAATGTATGCAGTACTATAAATGGGTAGAACTGCATTCACAAGTCATTTCAGTGAGGATAGGGATGGAGGCCTTGCTGATTTCCAATGGAGTAATATAGCCTTCCTGGCATAAAATAGTATTATGCCCAATAAAGTGCTTGTAGCCTTAGCTGATATCAGTGAATCCACTAATCCAAGGATACATATTCTAACGGTCAAGGGGATAGAGATAGTGGTTAACCTTTGGAGAAACTGTGTCACCTTTTGCCAGTAACTTTGGATCTCTGGGCATTCCCAGAAGATGTGTGCATAGCCCGCTGAGGTAGCAGAGCATCCAGGAGGGCAGTAGCTGAAGGGTCCATGAAAGGAGAGTCTTGCTGTCATGGATATGGAGATGTCTTGAGAGGAGAGGCCCCTGTCAGGAGCAGAATTATAGAAAACCTTGGACAAGTGTGGTAACTTACAAAGCAGTTTATGAACATCCCTACTGCTTAGCAAAACACCAACTGTTTGTCGATTCGCAGGAATTCATCTGAGTCAATTCTCAGCATCATCTGATTTCTCAACAAGAGCCTGCACAGTGCGCTGCAGCTCAGCAATGGAGGTAGCATGAGTAGCAGTAAGGTCTTCGGTGGCTGATACCCTGGACTCATTTTGTCTAGGTCATGAGGTTGCATTCCTCAGCAAGTTGATCTATGCGTACCAGCATTGAGGTCTTACTCTCAGCAATCAGGGCAAGGATCATGGTTGTACTATCCTGAGGTAAAGGGGCTGATGACGAGTGCTCTCCGGGTTCCATTTCCAGTTCAGCCAGCAAGGCTTGAAGCCTCCCTATCAAGACGGCATCTGGCCGCGGCGAATGGGGTGGCAGTACTTTCTGTGGTATGGTAAGTTTAACAGATATGGACTGTTTCTTATTTGTGGACATCTGTGCTTGTGGAGACTCAGGAGGGGACCCTAAGAGCCTGTGCAGAGAGTAACCTGCTGATGAAAAACAGTATCACCAAAATGGAGGCTATGACTGGGCCCCAACAGTTCCTAGTGGCAGGGATAATTAGCTGTAGCTATACAGCCCTCCACTTCTCTGCAAGGAGGGGACTAGGAGGATAGTGATGTGGAAGCTGTGTGGCCAGGTCCAGGAAGGATGACACTTTGGCAGGTTAGTGTGCAGCTGCCAGCGAGACAGCAGCCATGACCAGGCCCTGATAGGCCGCGCCCTGTTCTAACAGGCAGCTTCAGCCCAGTGGCTGTCCAGTTAGTGGCAGGTGGTTGAAGAGGTGAACGGGTGGAGTAGGATGGCAATCCCTTGGTCCGGACTGCAGAATGGACAGGGTGCAGCACACAACAGGGGGACCAGGGCCGCCAAGATGGCGGTGTCCGCAATGAAGTACAGGCTATGGCGGGTCAGATATCTCCACAGTCTGGCCGAAACACCACCCAATACTTGGTCTGGACAGAGCAGGGAACAAGTCCTGAGGGATTTCAGGGTTCTCCGGGCCCGTGGATGGATGGATGGTGAAGGATTGGGAGCAGAGGGACCAGGGCTGGCAAGATGGTGGTGGAGCAAGTCCCAGAGGATTGTAGAGCTCTCCAGGCCGGTAGATGCACAGATGGTGAGGGATTAACTGCAAGATACTCTGAGCTCCTCTTCAGCTTGTCCGCTGCTGTTCACATCTGGACATGCCCCCCCTGGACTTGATCTTTAACCAGTTCCCGCACATCAACGGTACATTTCTTGTGGGCAGGCAGCACTTAGCACATGCACACTGCCGCCTCACCGGGGCATGCAGCACAGTGCTCCCACAACTGCTGTGTCCACTGGACAGAGCATATTGCAGATCACAGTAGCGGTCGGGATGTCACCTGAATCACATGATCTCAGTCTCAACACAACTGCTATAAATTGGTTTCATTCATAGCTGTTGTACTTAGTGCAGTAAACGTGCCTAAATGTGCATTAATGCTAGGTGCGTCAAGCAATTGAGCGTTAATTGATTTCAATGGCCACAATAAATTATTATTACAAGTATCAGGCTTTTTCTCTGCCAAAATATTGGTGCCAGGAGGAAAGACAGTTAGGAGAGCTGGGCAAACTCCACATGTGAACGAGGTCTTGGCGTGAAGTGTGGTGCATTTTTACAACAAAATGTACATCTACTACCTATGCTTTGGGTGTCATTATCAATGAGTGGCTCCGCAAGTGTAAGGCGCAATTACAAAATGCACACTAAAACACGCACATTCTGTGCACTTTGCTGTGTGTTCCAGAAACACCAGGTGTAAATGGAGCCTAAGTCACAGGTTCTCAACATGTGTCCCTTGTATCCGATGGGATACATGTAAGGCCTCTTACACACTACTGCCTAAAAACAATCAGTTTTCAGGCATACAGCATTTTTTTTTTTAACTACTTGACCTCCTAAAGATTTTCCCTCCTTCATGACCAGGCCATTATTTGCGATACGGTACTGCGTTAGATTAACTGACAATTGCGCAGTTGTGCGACGCTGTACCTATACAAACTTTTTGTCCTTTTTTGCCACTAATAGAGCTTTCTTTTGGTGGTATTTGATCACCTCTAGAGGTAGACCGATAAGGGTTTTTCTCTGGCCAATGCTGATATTTAGAAATCGAGGAGGCTGATGGCTGATATATGATGCCGATTTTTTTTTTGACCGATATGTTAGGCCAATTTTTCTTTGTTTTTTTCCCTTCATCTCATAACATCTACCTGTTAAGTAATAAGTGATACAGAAAATTGCTTCAATTAAACATGTATTAAACAACACAACAAGCCTCCAGTCAGTGCACTTGTATATAATATAATTTAGATAAAAAAAATTAGCCGGTTCACACTGCCACGATTTGTCAGGCGACTTGAGACAAGTCGCGCTTATGCAGTACTATGGAACTGTTCTAATAGAAGGGACTCAAGTTGCTTCGACTTAGTAAAAGGTTCTTGTACGATTTTTAGGGTGACTTGCATTGACTTCTATTGCAGAAGTCGCCTGCAAGTTGCGCTGAAGTCGCAGCACAATCAGCTGATGCCAGTTAATTAAAAAATGCCAAAAATCGGCCCGATATATCGACCAGCCGATCAATTGGTGGACCTCTAATCACCTCTGTGGTTTCTTTTTTGCACTTTAAACAAAAAAATACTGACAATTTTGAAAAAAATAAAACAATATTTTTTTACTTTTTGCTATAAAGCATATCCAATAAAGAAATTTAAAAAAAAATCAAATTTCTTCATAAATTTAGGTCAATATGTATTCTGCTACGTATTTTTGGTAAAAAAAATTCCAATAAGCATATATGTATTGGTTTGCGCAAAAGTTATAGCGTCTACAAATTATGGGATATTTTTATTTATTTATTTATTTTTTTTACTACTAATGACGGCGATCAGCGATCAATATCAGGACTGCGATATTGCAGCGCGCCCCAAACCCTGAAGTGCAGGATCACATGCTAGATACGTGATCCTGCGCAGCAAAGCCGCCTTGCCGTCATATATACAGTATACGGTCAGCAAGCGGTTAAATGACATAGCTAATTGCATATTGCACTTTTTTGTAGCTTTAGAATTGTAATTTTGTAACTTTTGTAAATGTCAGTAAAAACTTGGCTGTGCCAGTAAATTTTGGGTGTCGTGCCAGTAAATTTCAATCTGGTAAATTGGCAATGCTGGCATAAACAAATGATATGTATAGACCAGCAAAGGAAAAAGAAAATAGAAAAATCTGTGTTGCCGATCAGCATTTTGACGCCCATACGCCTGAATACAAGCAAATACGCCCCATTATAAATGCCTGAAATTACATCCAAAAATGCTGATGCTCGAATAGCAGTACTGTGTGCAAGAGGCACAAGAGATACTTGTACTCATCCTAAAACATAAATAAAACAGAGCTGTCAGTGTGTTTTAAAACGCCAAAAAATATTTGGCAACACTTTATTCCAAGTAAGAGAACTGCTTGTCAATTAGCATGTAATGGTAAACAGAAGTAAGGAGGATATTTTGTAAATACTGAACCTGGCTTTGTTGTAGAGGACTTCTCTAGGTGACCATAGGTAACAGAGCAATTATCCTAGAGAGAGAGGAAGAAGACTTGTGTCCTACCAGCCATAAGGATATGTGTAGAGAGAGGGAGAGGGGGAGAGAGACAGAGGGAGAGCGAGAGGGGGAGAGAGAATTGTGTGAGAGGAGGGGAGAGGGACAGAGAGAGAGAGAAAAAAATAAGACTTGTGTTTTTCCAGTCATGAGGCTGTGTGCAGAGACAGGAAGAGAGAAAGAGAGGGAGAGAAAAGAAGACCTGTGTTCTGCCAGCCATGAGGCTGTGTGCAGAGACAGGGAGAGAGAGAGAGAGGGAGGGAGAGAGAGACACACAAAGAGAAGGAGAGAGAGACACACAGAGAGAAGGAGCGAGAGACACACAGAGAGAAGGATAGAGAGACAGGGGAGAGACAAGGGTGAGAGAGGGGGAGAGAGAGAGAGAGAGAGATACTTGAGTTCTGACAGTCATAAGACTGTGTGCAGAGAGAGAGAGAGAGGGAGAGAGAGAGAGGGAGGGAGAGAGAAATGAAGACTTGTGTTCTGCCAGCCATGAGGCTGTGT
>BLSH010422254.1:1545292-1556092 GCA_018402905.1 Glandirana rugosa
GAGAGGGAGGGGAGGAGAGAGGTTGGGAGAGGAGAGTGGAGGGAGGGAGAGGAGAGGGTGGAGAGGCAGAGGGTTGGAGAGAGGAGGGGAGGGAGAGGCAGAGAGGAGGGGAGGGAGAGGCAGAGAGTGGGAGAGTGGAGGGAGGGAGAGGAGAGGGCGGAGAGGCAGAGAGTTGGAGAGAGGAGGGAAGGGAGGGAGGGAGGAGGGGAGAAGGTGCCTGCTCCATGATTGTCAGGTTGATGCAGGAAGTAAGAGGAGGGCTTACATCAGTCAGTGGGATGTCCCCATGTGTGGAATGCAGTGTATGAATAAGCACTTGTATTGAGCCTGGAAAGCCAGCCAGAGACACAGAAGAAGCTAGCAGCCTCCCTCTGTCACTGCTGGGGAGCCTGCCGGAGAGGAGCCAGCACACAAGCCTGGATACATTCAGCAGGGAGTTCTCAGCTCATGACCTGATGGCATTCTCCAACCTGGAAGGATCTATCCCAATGGAATTCACTTGATTTCCTGACTTGGGAGGAAAATAATAAAGAATAGGAGGAAAGTGGTGCAAATAAAAAGAGAGGGCTATTTTGTTGGTTTCTTGTGGCTGAGGCAGCTTTTGCCGGGAGTAGTGCGGCTGGAGGGTGCTGCTGTGACAGGGGGTGTCCCGGGATTGTGCGGAGCTGCAGGGTGAAGGATCAGCGCTCGGGGCTGAGGCTGTTGTGATCGGAGGAGGAGCAGCAGGCAGGCAGGGGAGGGGAAGCTGCTACTGCTGTCTGTCTGTCTGTCTGCTGGAAGGGGGGATCAGGAGCTGGCGGGCACGATCTGCCTTGCTGCACATGGCTTTCTTTGTCCTGCTGCTCTGATTCCCTTCTGCCTCCTTTACATTGATTGCCGCCCCCCTTGGACGCTGCAGCCGGGATTTCAGCAGAAGGCACCCCCGATCGCTTCATTTCTGCTCATCGTCTTACTTTTACTTCTCTATATGTAATCGTGTATAATACTTGGCATCGCCCCCTCCCTTCTCTAGCCTGTGAAATAACGATGTGTGGATTTATTGTCAATGGCTGGAAGGGATCCTCCTTTCACGGATTATTCTTTGTGCTGCTGCGAAGCTGAGATCCCGTATTGTTTGTGTGGAAGCTGCCATCTGGATTTGTAGGATCGGAGGCTCCGGGAAACAGGTAAGGTCCAAAAAGTCTTGCTCTTGTCCTGTTTTAGTCCAGCAGCTGTGGGGGGGGCTCAGTCCTGATCAGGACTTACTCTGACCTTGGGGAGCTTTTCCGATTGTCTTCCATTGAGGTTGGTTTGTTATTGTTTACCTCTGATGGGACCAACTCTGGATGTCACTGTGTGATCACAGCATGACTTTCTAGGTGCTGTCAGGACCCCGACACTGGGGGGGGGGGGGGGGGGGCATGCTAATGGGTGACATATGCTGGTCACTTTACACAGCACAGCAGCTGCTCAGGCTTTGTCTACTAGATCTGCCATTCTCAACCTTTTTACCCCACAGGAACCATTCAAATAATTATCTGGTCACAGGGAATCCCTGCTAAAATGCAATTATTGGGGGGCAGTTAGAAAGACGGACACCTTCCCTCTTACATTGGTGGTCATTGAGAAGAATTACCCCCCTTTCATTGGTGATCAGGGAAGAAAGCCCCATTGCTTTTGGCGATCAGGGAAGAATACCACCTTACATTGGTGATCAGGGAAGAATACCCCCTTGTGTTGGTGATCAGGGAAGAATATCCCCTTGCGTTGGTGATCAGGGAAGAATACCCCCTTGCGTTGGTGATCAGGGAAGAATACCCCCTTGCTTTGGTGATCAGGGAAGAATACCCCCTTGCGTTGGTGATCAGGGAAGAATACCCCCTTGCGTTGGTGATCAGGGAAGAATACCCCCTTGCGTTGGTGATCAGGGAAGAATACCCCCTTGCGTTGGTGATCAGGGAAGAATATCCCCTTGCGTTGGTGATCAGGGAAGAATACCCCCTTGTGTTGGTGATCAGGGAAGAATACCCACTTGTGTTGGTGATCAGGGAAGAATACCCACTTGCTTTGGTGATCAGGGAAGAATACCCCCTTGTGTTGGTGATCAGGGAAGAATACCCACTTGCATTGGTGATCAGGGAAGAATACCCCCTTGCTTTGATGATCAGGGAAGAATACCCACTTATATTGGGGATCAGTAAAGAATACCCCCTTATATTGGGGATCAGTAAAGAACACCCCCTTATATTGAGGATCAGTAAAGAATACCCCCTTATATTGGGGATCAGGGAAGAATATCACCTTACATTGCTGATCAGGGAAGAATACCCCCTTACGCTGGTGATCAGGGATGAATACCCCCTTGCGTTGGTGATCAGGGAAGAATACCCCCTTGCTTTGGTGATCAGGGAAGAATACCCCCTTGCTTTGATGATCAGGGAAGAATACCCACTTATATTTGGGATCAGTGAAGAATACCCCCTTATATTGGGGATCAGTAAAGAATACCCCCTTATATTGGGGATCAGTGAAGAATACCCCCTTATATTGGGGATCAGTGAAGAATACCCCCTTATATTGGTGATCAGGGAAGAATGCCACCTTATATTGGGGATCAGGGAAGAATACCACCTTATATTGGTGATCAGGGAAGAATACCTCCTTATATTGGGGATAAGTGAAGAATACCTCCCTTACTTTGGTGATCAGGGAAGAATGCCCTTTTACTTTAGTGATCAAGGAGGAATGCCCCCCCCCCTGCTCTGGTGATCAAGGAAGAATACCTCCTTATATTGGGGATCAGGGATGAATACCTCCCTTACTTTGGTTTACAGAGAAGGCTACCCCACTTACTTTAATGATCATAGAAAGAATGCTAAGCTTACTCTGGTGACCAGGAAGAATGCCCAATTGCATTGGTGATCGCAGGGAAGAATGCCCTTCTTACTTTGGTGATCAGGAAAGGATGCCCCCCCCCTTATTTTGGTGATGGGTGAAGAATGCCCCCTTACTGTGAGGTTTGGGGAGAATGCCCCCTTATATTGGTGATCAGAGAAGGATACCCCCTTACTTTAGTGACCAGTGAAGAATCCCCTTTACTTTGGTGATCAGGGAGGAATGCTCCTTTGCATTGGCAATCAAAGAAAAATCCCCCCACATGTCCTTACTTTGGTGATCCAGGAAGAATGCCCACTTGCCGTAGTGATCAGGGAAGAATGACCCCTCTTACATCGGTAATCAGGAAAGAATGATCCCCTTACATCAGAGATCGGGAAAAAATGGTCTCTTGACATTGGCGATCAGGGCACCCCCCCCCCCCCCCCCTTACAGTGTTGCTCAGAATGTCCCCCTTACAGACATTTAAAAAGATTATTGGTGTCATGCAGCTGACTCTGCCAAATGGCATCGGACCAGGAACTATGCAGGCACCATCAGATGGGAGGTCAATCAGCCACAGCTAAAGGAACCCCTAGCAACCTCTGGTGGAACCCTGGATGAGTATGGGTGGTCTATGTAAAGAAAGTGTGTACGATATAGAAGAATATCTATTTCATTGCATAGAAAAAAATAATAATAAAGTTTAATACATATTAGACAGAGCTATTTTATGAGGTTTATGCAGAGCTACCACAATGAATTTGTGTACTTGTGTTGTTTTTTTTTTTTCCTGTATTTTGCGTTTGCTTGCCACGTCCTTTTGTGTATTTCATTGTGCTGTACTTCCCGGACAACAATATGATAGAAAGATTGCTTTGATCTTGGTCCCAACTGGGCAGGCAAGAGAGAATGTAGCTAAGCAGAGAGGCAGCTGCCCTCACTATCCCTGACTGCCCTTCTTAGCATCTCCCACTCCTCTACCCTCAGCTGGCTATTTTTATCTACCTTCTGCAGCACAAGGTCTCTCATCATGCACTAGTTCTCCGGTGACAGTGCTGTGAAAAAAACTAAAAAAAAATCTGAAAACCTGGCTTTATATGCCAACAATAAACAATGCATGCTAGGCAAAAATAAACAAAGGATGTTCAACTCCTACAAAATACAAATAACTGACATACCACTTTTACCATGAACACAGTTCTATGTCTACCACTTGAATGCAGAATGTGAACACATTTCCCAGCAAAATACAAGTCTAAAAATTCTAATTAGACATGTGATTGACATTAAGGTTTGGACTTGTATGCAGAACACTGCACATCTACAAATATATGCATTGCCGATATCTACTGCATAAATGCTAGTGGGTCATAGAAGGTCATGATGTACTGCTAATTTTTCAAGCTCAGTAGATACATGTTATGCACTGACTAATCAATCAGTAGAAGCATCGCAAATCAATTAATGGTCAAACAGGTCTGCATAAAATTAATTTATCTGAAATTGCAGTACTGGTGCTGAAAGCACCTTCTATTGTACAATATAAAGTAGCATTTTTTTTTCGGACTGAAAAGTCCTTGTTATAGCTTTGATGAAAAGTTCTGGAAGGATAATGCTGAATGGAATGAGGTTACCCTATTCCCTGATTGCGTTAAGAAGTCTAATTTTGGCTATATGAATTTGTGATTGTCAGTGTAGTCATTAATATCAACTGACAGCAAGAGAATAGTCACAATCAGTTCAACAACTGTGATTTGAATAGGCATGGGCCTCAGAGTGAAAGAAGAGGGAGAGAGCCGATGCCTTGATATAAAATTATAATGTCCTCAAATAGTCAAATGAATAGAATATTTTTAACGTCAATTGTTCCAGTGGAAACTAAGACTGATGTGGTTTACTGCCGTCCTATTGAAAGAGTTTAAATGGCTGATTTATATATTTATTATTAGGCATCTTATGGATAGCATTGATGGTGATTTTTCTAAACAAGTATTTAATTCGTCAATACCTAAATATTTCAAGCCGATACAGTATGACACTGTGAACTGGAAATATACACTTTACTTACTGACTGTACCCGATCTTGACATTGTTCGTAGTTTTTCCCTTATGTAGCATGAAAATATTTTTTTGTTATTAATGTAAAATGGGATCCCTTATAAAGTGGGCTTAAGGTATGAAAATAAACATTGTTACCTGAGGATTGTGCATGATTATTAATTTGTTTGGATTTCGGTTTCCAAGATATATGAGAGGTAAAGAGATTTAATAGTTCTATGCAGTCAAAAACTGGGAAATGTTAATTCTATAAAATAGTGTGAGAATACATTTATTTTCTGGTGAGGCTTCAGAAACGCGGTGTAAATACTTTTTATTTCTTCTAGGCCCAACTTAGATAATAATTCATAAAACACTGTTTCTTATTTTAAAATAGCGATTGTCTGGTTAAATGACGGTCTCTGGTTGCAGTTTGTTTCTCAATAAAGTATTTTATGAAATATAATCAGATCAATCTATTATTAGTTTACAAAAACTGTTTTTTCTTCTCAGTAAATTGTTATAGTTACTTGAAAAAGAAAAGAGGTCCCGATAAGATGTGGGGTTGTCGATACAAGTAGTTCAGTGTATAAATAAGTTGTTATATCTCAGTATTATTTGCTATAAGTATATAGTTGTATATGCAGATATTACTCTGCCCTTCTGAAAAAAAAATAGTGCTAATATATTGGACCCAAAAATGTCTCTGAGTGTTAGCTATTCCTAGTTTTAATTCTATTACATTGTTATTTTAACACATAGCAATATTTTCTTCAATATATATTAGGGTTAATATTGATACAAGATAATGTTTGCATCATTTTGATCATATTTTGCCATATTTTTGCACATAATAAAAACAACAAGAAAATGCTTTGCATTGCAATTTATAGCATGCATTTGGAATTTTATCTCCTTTCTTCTTTTTTGTCATCTAGTGGGTATTGGTTAAATTAGCAACTCTAGTAATAGTGGTATAAGTGATTTGAAAATTTTATGGGCTGATTCTTTGAAAAAAAGTTCACTCAGGCTTGCAGGTCTGTAGGATTTCCAGCACCTCTTCAGCTGTCTAGAGCTGCTTAGTTTGTGGTCAAGTCAGTGACCCTTGACCTCCAACAGATCACAGCAAATCAATGCTGCTGATGAAGTCAGTCGTCATATGGAGGTGTGAAAAAGGGCTTTTTTTTCCAAATATTCTATCTTTCTGTGGAACGGCCTTAAAATGCACATGGTCTTGCGGCTAGCAAATACTGCTTGCAAAGGTATTCTAGTGTAGATCCTACCACAAATAAAAGCATAGTTAAAAATGGAACATTGTATTTAAAGAAATAATAATTAAAGGCCATCATCAAAATAAAATAAACAATATATTTTTTTAAATATAGGGCATGTTTTGCATGTGTGATAGTTTAAGTGTAATATTTAAGGAACTATTGTTTTTGGATGAAATGCATAATTTACATGGCCTATATGCATAATTTTCAGTTTTATAGTCCTCTAAATACATATTCCAGGCTCTTTCAGTTAGGGACACTGCGCAATAAGCATTAACCTATAGCAGACAAATAGATTTTATTTTTTCTTTGAAGAGATTGCCATAAAACAATGACATATGAAATTTGACTCATTACAATGGATCGCTGCTTTTTACAGAACATCTTTGCTCTCTTCACTGCCTTGTTAAATAAGCACAATAGTTTGAGATTTAAAATTTTTGTAGGAGCTCCCAAATGCAATAACAATTCTGGCATAACTGCTGTGGGTTAAGAAACATCCCAGAGTTACAGAAATGTGCTGAGCCAAGAGAGACCGAGTAATTAAAAATAATGTGTCTATGAAACCACAACACCGCTGCACCACTTCAGCTGTATCACATTTGGTAACATAGCACATTGAGAAAGTGCATGGGCCTGGAAACAACATCATTTGGTGTTCGTAAAACCCTTTTTCAGGCGAAAGCCACTTTGTGAAATGCATAGCTAAATAGCACCATCGTGTGGAAATGTACTTGGCAGTGCAGCTTTAGACTCTGTTGTAAAAGAAAAATACATTTTTTACATCTGAAAATATGAAAACAATGACTCTTTTTATAAAAGAGGGTGTCATTTATGAGAAATTATCCCATAAAATGTAAATTTGATACATTAATGATATATATGCAAAATGCAAGTGGTCATGACAGGAAAAGGTAAAATGCCTTTTTTTTTGTTTATGTTTTAGGTTTCAGATGCCAGTTCAGAAAAATTCTTCAGCACCATCTCAAAAAATGGTAAGTTTGTTATTAATTGTAATTATTTCTGGCTTATTATAGACTTTGACTTTGGGTAGCTTGCCATTTGTTTTTAGTCATAATAATCCCATTAACGTGCACTTGGATAATCTAAACTGTAGTATATCAATGCAGCTTTCATTGACTGTTGTAGCTACATTACAATGATATTTAATATTGTTAATATATAGTCCTAAAATTATTAAACCCTAATTATGTTAGAACTACAAACGTTGAGCAGAGAGTAATTTAATTACATGCTTGTTATGAGAGATATTTCTTTATATATATATATATATATATATATATATATATATATATATATATATATATATATAAAAACGTGAGTTTATATTTTTTGTTACCCGAAAGCCAAGTATTTCTAGGGGTTTTAGTAAGTGCATCATTTATATGATTATTACTTTTAATGTTCCCAAAAGGAATAAATTCATAAAACCGCATCTATTAAAGTCATTCTTTATAGCTTTGGTCATCTACATATTAAACCAGAATTGATTAATAAAATACTACCGATCTCCATACATTTACAAATAACATCTATTGACTTTGTACATATTACCTATATTAAATATATTGTGCAGTGGCATGCTACCTATTTTCACAAAGCCTTAAGTGCTGTGACTAAAAGGCAGTTTGTCTTAAGACCTCTTTATGCTAAGCTATTTGCCAGCAATAAGAAAAATATATTTTTATCGCCTGCCTATAAAAAATATCCATAGTCAAATAGTGCATGTGGTGGACATAAACACTACAATTAACTATCAACTAATGCCACAACAGGGGTCTTTAACAATACTGTATAGCAAGTTTGTATTAAGTGTAAAATGTATCATATTAGTTATACTGTTGTATTCATTAACAAATAGACAAAGACATAAACTAAGGAAACAGCACAAAATAAAATAAAAATCACAAAAGAAAAAAAATCAAAAGCATTTGAAAAAAGCACAGGAATTTAAACAACAATGTAAATGGCGCATACAAAAAGTTTTGGAATTTTTATATTCAATTTAATGGTATTTTTAAAAATGAACTAAGATATTTGAAGTTTTGCTGAGGCGTTTGTTAAGCTATAACTAGAAGAATGAAAGGCAGCCTGGTCAATCAACATTCCTACCTGATGGTTTGTTTCTGGGGTGAAGGACCCACTCTACTAAGAATGAGGCGTGATTGATGAAGAGGATCCCTTGTTCCCTTCCCTCAGTTTTCTTTTTTCTTCTGTCAAACCTATTTCCCATATTTCTATTTGTGTTTACTTACAGGGTTTGATTTGTGGCATCTATTTGGTTTTGAATAAGCATTCTTGACAGCAAGACTTTCTTGTGAAGCTCTCCTCTGTTGTGATTTAGTTCCCTTGAAAGGATTAAAGCTTCTTTGTGTATTCTAAAATCAACATCAGCTCTTCTAGGCTTTGCTAGGGAATCCATACACAAATAAGCTTTTTAGTGGATGGTAGATTCTTTTGGCCTCTATTTCCATTAAAATGGGTCCATTCTTCTCTGTTCACGAGTCCTCTTTTTCTTGCCATATGCTAATTCTTGCTGGTACTGTGAAAGGAGCTAGTACTCCATACATAGCCCAGGTGCCAGAAAAAAATGTATAGAAAATTAGGCTTACTAACAATATTATTTTTTTTTTTTGGACTTGGGGAGAGAAACAAATTAGAGTAGAAAGTGCCTAAGGGGAGTTTTTCATGGGATTAGCTCTGTAAACATCAAATCTAAAACAACTTGAAAGGAAATCCTTTGCTATTTGATAGTATCAATTCAAGCTAAAAAACAGGTGCAAGTACTCTTATGTGTAATGCTTGTGTGAGACGAGAAAGGTTTTGGCTGTAGTGTGTTCACTGATTTGGTAGATAGGTAGTTGACAATGCTGTCAAGAAGCTGTCAGATTGATGAACATCATGTTTAAGTTCTTAAACAAAGCAGGTTCGCCTGCTTTTAAAAGTCATGTTTTTTTTCGCATTATGTCGTATAACTTGCCAAGAGCAAAGAACACGCTGAAAGGAAGGTCAATTTTCTCCTGTCTGAACCATATCTGTATTCTAAAAGGCCGCAATTCACACGGCATTCTGAATGTACAAGGTTTGTAAATGGGATTTAGACATCGATATCCAATTAGAACAATACATTATGTATGATTAATGAGATTTCCTAGATTAGCAGTTTAACACTCTTTAATCCTAGGGAATCTGAAGACTAGTTAATTGCTGTATCAGCATTTTCTAGCTCTTTCGCGTTGTCTTTAAAGCAATCTGTGCAGCGTAGATATCTACAGTGTTGACATGTGTTAAATATACTTGGCCTCCTGTGCATGAGCTTTGGGGGTGGATTGAAAAAGAAACACTGTATTTCATTGACAGAAGACAGTTGTGCGATACAACTGTTTTCTTCCTAAAATGTTTTCCAGTCTTGGCTTTGATTCAAGCTATTTTATTTTTCTTTGGGTATTTAGTACCATTGTTTTGAAGATAGACTGACCGAATTATAAAAATGGATATTATTGAATGGTAGAAAGGCCAACTTTACTTTGTATGAAGTGATAGATCAAATGTTTTTGTTATATTATTTTTTTCTGGTTAAGGGAGTTTGCATCTAGTTGTTACAAGGGCTCCAGTGTTTTTAGAAAAAGGATGATACAGTAATAGCTAGAATGAATATTTTGTAGTAATGAAAATGTGTACGATCAGTTGGTAAAATCTTCCAAATACTCCAAAAATCCTGTGTTTAAAGGATCATCTTGCTAATATGAGAAAACGTGTTTTGGTGAATTTGTGTCATAAGAAAAGTTTGTTATTGCTACCTGGTTTTGGTGAAGTTTTGGAACTTCTCAGTTAGGGTGAATAAGTAAAGAATATATATGTTGAAAATCTGCCACCATATAAGTGAGAATTAAATTTAAAGCTCATTAGGTGATGTACCCAAATACTAAGCGATATAAATTTTAACCTTGAGTTTGCCCATGGTTTATTTTGATCCTTGTCAAAACAAAGCTAGGCTGCAAGTTTGAAGGCCATTGGTGGCTTTTCACAACCATGTTAAAATGTTTTTCTTGAAAATGTATGTTTATTTAAAATAGGATTTCTTTTTTTGTTGCTTCACAATCTGGATTCCATTCAGCCAGTTACCATTCCAATTAACTAACAATTATTTAACATTAACAGTAATTACAGACGCCAGTTAAGCGCCTACAGATGTCAACTGTTAGCTTTGTACCTAATCACTCAATGAAATGGAGAAAGTTCAACAAACATCAATTAGCCAAGCAATTAGTATGACTTAGGAAAGAACATGCTATCATGTGTGAGCTGATTCAATTTATTTTATTTTGGCAGTAAAGCACACAACTACAGACAAGCAGCAATACGTTTTCAAGATAAGATAAAGCTGTATTGTTCAGTTGTTTACATAAGACTTCTGTACTCCTTTTTTTCATCCCCCACTATCCTAGTCAAATATATTTTGCTGCCGAGGTCGTCAGCTTAATGAAGGGTAATTGTATTTGCTGTTTGATAAGTGCAACGTCCTTTAAGAGCAGGGTCTAAGCATAATGGGACAGGGTTAGGTCGGATATGGATGATGACATGACAAGGTGCTAGATGCACAAGGCAGACT
>BLSH010422254.1:1557286-1580314 GCA_018402905.1 Glandirana rugosa
GTGAGTTCCGATAAGAGGAAGGTTTTCTTGTGAACTTTTGTTAAACGAAAGGTCGAACGATAGAAAATTCGTTTTCAAACGTGATTCGTTAATTTGTCGAGTAAGTTCGAAATAAGTTGTGTGGAATACGTTTGTCTGTAAGACATCCTGAGTGAGTGGTCGACTATCGCACACGCACACACTTATGTACATGAGTTTCCACTTCGTTCTTAGTATAAGCGGTGTTATAGGATTCTTATTATCGTGACTATTGGGGTCCGAGTATTTATGAAACGACGACGGAAACAAGGTGACTCTATTTTATGTTGATAATTTGTTCAGGAGGTGAAGGCTAATTCCAAGTGAATGGTTGTCAAGGCTATATAAAGAGCTAGATCGTTAATCTGAGTTGTATTTTATCTCAGTGGAACAAAGGCAGCAGCAAAGTATTTATGAGCCTGGGGTTATCAGTGCTATTATTCTTAGGATATTGTGGCGAATATGATTCTTGCTTCACCTTTGAGTACATGTATTCACACACGCACACGCTATCAGCTGGTGAGTGAGTCCTACAGAATGTCTGTTTGCATAAGGTGTGTTGAATAAAGCTTGAATGAGCTGTTTAATTGCTTAGTGCAAACTTTTGCTTAAAAGATAGCAAGCTGGAAAGCAAATTGTTTTCAAGTGTTCTTTTGGAAGGAGAATAGCCTTGAGTGCACATATTAATTGGCTGATTGCAGGAAGTGTACATATTTGGATTTCTTCAAGAGTCCATTGAAAGCACTAGTCTCTCTTATCTGTTGCTTTTCACCTGTTGTATCATAGATCCTGAACTATTATTATTAAGCTTTAATTCATTCATTTTTAAGGCATCTTACTATCCAAGTTAATAGATAACGCTTTAAAATGTAGCAACTCAGCACTTTTCTGCTTGCTTGTGTTTTGCAGGCAGCATTTACTGTTAAAATGTATAGATCAGCCAAAGAATATCTAATTTTTACTAATGATGTAACTAGTCCATATATTTATATTGATAACATGGCATGGTAAGGGGTTATCAAAAATGTCATCATAAACACTGTATTGCTATTACAATTCCTGCACTGTTTAATAAAATATAGCACTAAGTAGGTGAGTCCTTTGAGGAATTGAAATGATTCCCTGGAGACTGGGATAACATCATATGCTATATGTTGGACCTTTTATCTCCTCTGCTGTTAAATGCCAAGGACATGCAACATTGACATTTTGTTTGAGGGGTTAGAAATACATGTTGGAATCTTATAGCTTTAAGAGCCTACTGTGGCAGTGATAAAACCAAATAATGATGCTTTCTTAAATTGTGCTCTATAGTGTAAATTACAAATATTTTAGCAAATTTGTTGCAAGGGAGAGATATCATTTTTGTGGCCAAGGGAACCAAGAAGTTAACAGCTGTAATGAAAACTCACCACTAGTTTTAATCAGATATCAGAAGTTGGTGACTAAAACCACAGCTACCAATCCAAATCTGAAATATCAGTTTTGGGTGTAATTGACCTTTAAGGTGTGGCAAATGCAATTTTTGCTTCTCCATTGAGAACTGGTGCATTCAGTAATTTAACATTCCCATTGCCTCAATTTGAGGTTCATGAATTGGACAGAGATTGTTTGGACAGCCTTGGTGTTGCCCTTGTGTAAAGGAAACAGTGAAAAAAAGTGAAGAAATTTAAATCTAGGCAATATAGTTTTTATTTTACTGCATTTTTTTCTGGAATGCCTAAAAAAACTCTATTACTGTTGCCACATTGTTTTGTTCTCACCCTAGTGCTCACAGTTAAGCAGTTAATACCAGCTGATGGTTGCATCACTACAAAAAATTTGAGTTCAATGTTACTCAACCTGGTAAATGTCCTTTTATTTCAAAGAATACTTTGCCGTGCAGAGGTTGTACCTTGTTGTGGTGACATGGTAATATCAGAAACTAAGACTGAGGCTAGTTATTACAAGTCTTTCACAAGTGGGCACCTCCAAGCACGATTGCCGAGATCTTTGTAAATCCAGTAATTGTCATTCTTTTGTTATGTTGAAGTGGGTGCCAGTTATGGAGAACTTGTTTGGCACGACCATTTTTCGATTCCAAGTAAGCTATCAATCCCAAGGGATATGGCATTCTCTAACAGTCAACATCTTGTCAAAAGATAATAGGGGGTTGGTGCAGCTCAGGTTACTTATTCTCTGAGGGCACAGTCTCCTTGGAAACAGGCTCCGGAGGAACATTCAAGAGTGACTTGCCTATTGAGCTTGGGCTGGCCGTTAACAGGGGGGAGAACATCTAAATATTCTACATCTTGGTTACAGCATTAAATGATGCTTGAGACATGGTAACATGAAACAACACTAGTTCTAGGAATGAATACAGCTTGCAATGCATTAATTATGGTTCACATGTTGGGAACAATTGAACTATGTGTCTTTCAATGCTTTTGCTGTTGAGTACAGTCATTTAAATTAGACATACAGTAAACACATTTTCTAGATGTGACAACGAAACAAAGATATTTTAATGAGATTCATCTCAATGCACCTATCTAGAATCTCCCTGTTCCAGTGTACTGTATGTTTAAATATGTATAAATATACCCTTTTTATCTCTATGTAAATTTGTGTAATTACAATACATTCTGTAGAGGTGTATTTATATTTTTTTTAACCCAAGATTCACAGAACTTTCACACCAAATCCACACATTTGTCTATCTGTATTCTGTTGGAAAAATGTGTGAATCTTGTGTGAAAGTGTAAACAAACCCTAGAGTTATTTTTAATAACATGGATATTATGAGCTTGAGTTCAACAATGTCATGTTGTTTTGGTGTTTAGATGTTAAAGTGAACCTGTACTGTAGTTTACCTATGTTCACCTTACTCCATAAGGAGTGTATACTTACGTTTCTTGCACTCCCATGCCACCCCGATCTGCTGCCAGGCTGTCCAAGATTCCTGGGTAAGTTTTGCTAACTGACTGAACACTTACACAGGTTTGTGCACACTCCCCACCTTCCCATGTGACAGCACTTCAGACTGGTGATTGGCCACTTGTGTAGCAAGCATTGCATTGTGAGTAGTGTCACGTGTCTTTGAATACCCAGAAAATCTAGGTATATAAGCACTTAGCAGCAAACCGTTTTGATCCCTTTTCTGAGCAAGAGATTGATTGAAGTCAAAATTAGGAAAAAAATCACTTAAACATTGGATTGTGCCATTATGGCAAATGATTAAGAAATACCACGAAAAGATCATTATTATGCGGAGGAGATTAAGCAGACTATATACACTAGGTTTTGGTCGAAAGTGCAGGTATCATCAAATGGTCAAGTTAGACGTATGTAGGCTTCTACAGCTAATCTCCTTCAATTGAATTTAGCTGATGATCTGCATACAGTGACCCAGAAAGTGGCAAAATGATGAAGGCAAGGCAAATAGTATCTTCAAAAAGAGAACTCAGTCATGGCAATCTATGTGTTTATTACATTTAATATACAGGCATTTTCAAGTGTGCATGTTAATGTTGAGGGTGGGGGAATTGCAGATAACCATCTCCAGCAGTGGCCTTATCACAGAGGAAGCCCTGCAATCCAGATGAAGAATCCAACCCAGTTGATTACTATTTCCCCTAGGCACAACTGGCAAAAGTTGTCTGCTGTTGTCTGTGTGTGGATTACTAGGTTTAGATTTGTACTTGTTGTGTAGAAGGATTCTGTTGTGCTTGTTCATGGCATATGAACTATGGTCAACCAATCTCAGGGGAAGAATTGATCATCCAGAATGTGTTTTAACAGCCAGTTTCCGTTGTTCCTTTAAAGAGAGATCTCTGCTTGACGGATTTTCTGTCTGCCACTTAATGCCTTATGCCTGTGCTACATCTGTTCTCTTTGACATTTGTTGGCTTGCATGTGGCAAACGCACACATACAACAACCACCTTAAAGTGTCTGATATGTGTCTGGCTTTTGTAGGCAGAGTACATGGTTACTTTGAACTAAATTTCAAACATTTTTTTTTCTATAGCTATTTGCTGATTTAAAACAGGGTTGAATATTTTAGAAGATATAACATATTTTTTTTTTTTGGAAAAAAACTGTTTCTAATTGTTTAAAATTAGGGAAACGTATGTACAGTACCTTGTAATTGGTGTGCTGGTCCTTTAAAGGAGTGCAGCAGTGCATTTTAAGCTGCATGCGGAATCAGCTTTGGCGGCCCCATTTTTTTGTTATCATACACAGTTCTGGTCCGAAGGCTAAATTTACTAGGGGAAAAACGGTCTCAGCAAAGGCAGGTTGTTTAAATAAAATTGATGTAATTTAGCGATGTTTAATTGTGTTCTGTAAATTCTGTAAAGTATGTTTGTTTTAAAAAAAATGATGCTTACCTATAGTGTAATATTTTCAGTTTCCTGAAGCCATTTTGAATAAGAGACTTCAGTCCCTGAAGTAACTAGCATGACATTTCTAAGGCTGTCATTGCCATGTGTCACCACTATCTGCTGTTCAAAGATTTGCTGTGACGTTAACCAGTCACTACTGACTGTTATTGTGGAAGAGTCACAGCACACACTGGTTTCTGGCAGCTGCACAGTGCTTTTAGGTTTGTTTAGCCCAATTATTTGCTTGTCAGTCAGCAGCCTGGGTGTTGAGCAGGTATTGTTGAGGTATTTTTGTCCCACTGAACCAGTATAGTCTAATGAGGCCCTCAGGTGAATGCCGATCCTGTCAGCTAGGTGCTAAGATGATGTGCTGTTGAAAGATTGGGTGGCAATTAGATTGTTTGAGTAAGATAAGATACATGGCAAAGTAAATTGAACTGTAGCGGAACCTTTTGAAATGTCAAACTTTTAGAGTAGATTGCTCACACATGTGCTCAAGTGTATAAAATATACATGGGTTTTTCGAGTTTATGGAATATATGTTTGTTGTATTTTTACTCTAAAATAAACAGTTCTAGAGAGTCTTTAAAATCCCACAAATAAAGCTGGGGAAGTTTAATTATCGTATTTTTTTGGGAACAAAATAGTTTTTTATGTTTTGAGTTTTAATTCTTTGTTTTTATGTTTAGATATATACACCAAGGCTACACTTTTATTCTCCTAAAAAATAAAGGTTTATTAAGCTTTTCTACAAACAGACATGATTAAAGTGATTGTAAATGCTCATTTTATCCCCCTTAGGGTGGATGTAAACCTCAAAAAAATGTAATTAATAATTCTGCCTGGTAGAGTATAGCATGTCATGTCATCTGTGCCCAGTCTTGCCACAAAGAGTTAATCCAACTGTGAATTATCTTTTTTCAGGAAGAGAAAGTCTGACTAACCGGGAAATACACAGACTATCAGGCCCTTGCTCTGTGAGTGACAAGCAATTTGCTTATCTCCTTCACGTAACAGAGAAAGTTTTACACTCCCCCCTCCCTCCCTCCTCAATGTCTCAGTATGGAGGTGGGTGGGGAGGCTTGTGACATCACAACTCCACCCACCAAACTCCAGCAAACACAGACACCCTCTGATTTCAGAGTTTTACAGAGCTGCTAGTGCTTACTTACCTGCTCTGTGCAGTGATATTGCACAGAGCAGCCCCCGCCCTCCTCTTCTGGGGTCCCCATGGGTGCTCTCTGCTACTCCTCTTCTCGGGTCTGTCACCATAGATAGCCATTTTCAATACTGGATGTTAGCATCTTGTAGAGTTTTTTTTTTGTCAAGAGACGCAAGGCTGTGCACCTGGCATGAGTGTGATGGGACATATTGGGATATAGGGAAATCCAAGACACATCTTTCTCAATCTTTGCTGGAGTTTTTACAAGTTGTGCCTGTTCCCAACCATGAGAAAGCAACACCACTACACTTTTCTTTAAAGTATAACTAAATGCAAAACTTTTTTTTAGTTTCGTATAGAGTAGAGATAAATTTGAATGCTTGCCAGTTTTTATTGCTGTCTGTGCCCCATTAAGGGGATTCCCCCTTCTATTTGTCCTGTTTACCATTATCATTGAAAGTGAAAGTAAAAGAAAATCTTGAATTTTGGGTTGTCCCCAGAAAAATAATAGAGGGGAAATCTTCCAATGGGGACACTAGTTCTGGTAATCTGAGGGTCCTCAAGGAATTCCCTTAAGTTGCAGGGATTTGCTCTCACTTCCTGTTTGGCTATGGGACAGGAAGTAAAGGGAAATCTCTGCAATAGGGCACAGATGGCAAAAAAAAAAAAAAAAACAGGGGTTATAACCCTCTCTTACTCTAAAAGTAAAAAAATATGTTTTGCCTGTGGTTCTACTTTGATAAATGCCTCATGTTTCCTAATGCCAGCAGAGTAATTCATATATTTACTGAAAGCTTTTTGCGTGTTTTATCAGTTTTAGCTGAAAAACAGACAATGTCTGGTGGACCCCCAGTTAAACAGTTTTTTAAGAATGTTATATCTTTACTGGATATAAAAAGTAGATACATGAGTAACAATGCATCAGGAAAAGGTACCATATAATGAAGTAGCCAAATGTTGCATGACATAGATGTAAAAACATGGTGAAAAAAGTAGATCCAGTAGAAGGAATCCTATACCCCTTTACAGCATTATTACATAATTAATGAAAACACCTTGAATGATCTTTGAAATGGACAAGCCTAAATCTTCAATGGTCAATAAACACAAAATAGTGTGTCACAAGTCCCCAAGGGGCCAACTCCTACATTTTGTTATGTCATACCCACTGGTACTGAAGGCCTATCCATTTTGTATGTCTGGAAAATCCTGACACACATATGTAATATGCCAGGCATGATCTATGTGTAAATACTCAATTCCCATGATTACCCAGGATCCTAAATTTTAGGTATTTGAATTTTTCTAATTATTGATACAAGTTATTTGCAATTTTCTAGTGAGTAGATTCTCCTTGCAAATCAGTTTCCTTATTTCTGATACCAGTTCCAAAATACCAACCTTTCTCTATGGAGTACATATGCTTTAGATTAATGTATGCAGCATATTATACAGTAGATACTGTTATCTCTGTAGTGATGTCCATAACTTTAATTTCTCTCAATATTAAAGGTAAAAAACAGCATAAGGGACAGAACTAATACTTAAAGAGGAAGTAAACCCTTATGAGTTTTACTTCCACTTCATCCCTTTTCATTACCCTGCAATGTAAAAGCATAATAGGCTAGTATGCATCGCATACTAGCCTATTATGTGACACTTACCTGCATTGGAAGCCCGCGCTGCCCCCGCTCCAGGCCGCATCCATTTTTGCCCCTCTTCCTTCCAGGGCCGCGGACTTCAGCTCTGTGATTGGCCGGAGCCATGTGACGTCACTCCATGCATGCGGGAGCTGCCAATCCTGGCATGATCTCAGTGAAGAAACGTCACGGAGGCCGTTTCTTCACTGTGCATGTACCCGATGACATCGGCACATGCAAGTACGCTGTATATCTCCTAAACCATGCAGGTTTAAGAGATATGCAGGGAACCTACAAGTAAGCCTTATTATAGGCTTACCTGTAGATTAAAGTGGTTGTCAAGAGTTGATAACCACTTTAATAAAAAGTGTTTTTTTGTACTGGTGCCAGACATTGTAGTTGAAATTCAAAGTTCTCTGCCCCCTTATACCCCTGCAACCATAATCTTCTAGTGCGATAGTGGTTAATACAAATACCGGACCTGTCGCCAGCACTTGTCAAAACTGCCAACTATGCCAACCCTTTCTGCCCCTCCTCCATTGATAGAAGCAGTACTATTGCTTCCATCATTAAAAATTGCTTTATGAATGGAGGATGAGTGGATTAATGAAAGGTCAAATTCCTCTATTCATTGAGTGCTTTTTATTCAAGGAAACTACAAAGCAATTTATATGAGTGGAGGAGGGGGCAGAAAGGGCAGGCATAGTTGGCACTCTTGACAAGTGCATGTGACAGGTCCAGAGTGTGTATTAACCTCTGTGGCATCTGAAGATTACAGTCATGGGGGTTTTGGATTTCAGCTTGGAAAGTTTGCACAGCACAAAGGACATTTCTTATTAAAGTTAGGTATTGTCCTCTGTTTTTGTTTAAAAAACAAAACTAAACCTAGACTTTAACCATTGTCTTTTTCACTATGACAGTCATTGAATGCATTTACATTAACCTGCTTTCTATGTCTAAATGTACATATTCAATACAATAAAACAAATTCAACAAACACAAAGGAATAGTACTATTTTAAGATTGACTATTTGTATTTCAAAGTATTTGTTAACTGTAAATGCATGTATGCAAGAAAAGAATATAGGTTTCATGCACACAGGACATTTAAAAAACATCAGTAGCTTATCAGTGATTTTTTTCAGCTTTTATTAGCGTTTTATTGCCGGCGTTTTTAAAGGGCCAGCGTGTTTGAGAATTTTTACAGCTGAAAAACATCTCTCAGAACCCACTGGTCTTGGGTTTTTCCTACAGCTCAAAAACGTCCCTGCCAAAAACAGTTGATAACAGCCTGTGTGTGCATGGACACATAGGATAATATGATGGAGGGTTTATTGACTGTAGAAAGAAAGTCTGCAGCTAAAAACAGCTGCTGTAAAACAGTCAAAAAACGTCCTGTGTGCATGAGGACTTAAGCATTAATGCTTCTCAAACCTTCTCTCCTTTTTACAAAATAAGCTGTTGCTTGCTCTTTATCAGCTAGTTACATGGAACTCACATATACTATGTGAAGCACCTACTTGACTGTCTGAAAATGTTCTCAAGATTATAGTGGCCAGAGATCAACCAGAAGGCAGTGAAAGCTCTGTCAAGAGCCTTGTAGTTTCTGGAATGAGCACTAGAAAATGTTGACAAGTGTTTCAAATAAAAAAGGAGGAGCTACTCCTAAATCTCGCTGAGGAGTTTGGGTCATGTGTGATATTGAAAAGAATAGAATGGCACTTTTACACAGAATTGTTGCAAACTCATTTTACTGGAGTCATTTCAATGATCGTAACATATAGCTTGACTGATTCAGCAGTTGCTTTCACTTAAGATGGTAATCAACTCTGGCAGGATCACAGTAGATACATTTGGCTGCTGAGCATTCAAATATACAAATAGATAGAGCTGATGTAATAACATCAAAAGGAAACACAAGAGTTTATTTTCTTGTAGTTGGTGGTAGTCTTTTTGATACGTCTAGTGTTACTTCCTTACTTGTTTCACTAGCTCCAACACCTTTGGCTAAGGCATGGATTTTAGGTTTGTTGCCTAATGCTGAATATGACAGTTGTCATAATGGCCTTTCTGATAAAGATGGATAAGATGCAGTGTTTGACAAAGCTGCTCATGAGCATGAGGGTTAATTTACTAAAGGAGTAAACATTATTTACTAAGCTTAGTAGATAAGCAGGTGCTTCACTTCAGACATCCAATCATGTGCAAGAAAAAGAAACTCTGATTTTAAATTTTCCTTACACATTACCAGGTATTCAAAATGTGCAAAGTGAACCATTGCTAAGTGAAAAGTCTTTACTCATTTAGTAATTTAGCTCCATTATCTGTTGTCATCCACTGTCTACAACAGCAAACATATATTTACTGTTTGCAAGGAACATCCTACATCATAGATACCCTTTTAGGGCAGGACATTGCAAGCATTTTACTTAGGCCCCTTTCACACTGGGGCTGGCGGGCGGTAGCGGTAAATCCCCGCTAGTCTCAGCGGGGATTTAGCGCTGTTATAGAGGCGCTACGGTGCCGCTATGCAGGGAGGTGCGGGGCACTTTTAACCCCCCACAACGGGTTAAACAGGGGTTAAAAGTGCCGGCGCTCGGCGCTCCTGGAGCGGTGTACAGCCGCTACGGAAGCGCTGCCCATTCAATTTAATGGCAGGAGCGGTGGAGGACCGGTGAATACACCGCTCCCCACATTCCTGAAAAATCATGCTTGCATGATTTTCTGAAGCGCTGCGCTAGCGCAACGCCTCAGTCTGAAAGCATCCATAGAGATGCATAAAAATAATATTTAGAGCGTTATTGCAGCGGTAATTTTAGCGCTTTACCGCTGTAATAACGCCCCAGTGTGAAAGGGGCCTTAGTGATCAGTCCTTCTGAGCATGGCTGGAGTGCACACCTTTTACCATCTTGCTAACATAGATTGCTTCTAGACTATAAAGGCCTCATGCACACAGGACATTAAAAAAAACTTACTATCAGTCAGTAGCTTTGTAGTGAGTTTTTCAGGATTTTGCACTGGTGTTTTTTAGCGGTTTTGAGCAGTAGTATTTTTTTTTGAGGGTTTTTTTTTTTTTTTCTTAAATGGATCAAAAATGTTCAAAAACGTTGGTGAGTCGCATTTCTGCACGTTTTTTTCCCCTCATTGGATCAAAAACGTCCAAAAACATTGGTGAGCTGCCTTTTTGCAAATTTTTGAGCGTTTGAGCATTTTTACAGCTGAAAAACTATCTCTCAGAACCCAAAAGTCTTGGGTTTTTTCTACAGCTCAAAAACGCCCCAGCTAAAAACAGTTGATAACAGCTTATGTGTGCATGAACACATAGGATAACATGATGGGAAGTATACTGACTGTAGGAAAAAACGTCTGAAGCTAAAAACAGCTGCTGTAAAAACGTCCTGTGTGCGTGAAGCCAACTCAATGAACAATGGCTTAAAAAAACATCTGTTCTCTTGGCAGTAAAAAATGTTCATATAGAGCATTTTGTTGTACAAAGTTTAGACAGGTTTAGGAGAGTTTTATGTTTTTTTCTGCCAGTAAGCTCCAGTCAGAAACACAAACCAGAAGAGTTTTGTTTTCCTGCCTCTAAACGTTGAGCTCAAAATCTACCTGTAATCGTCCTAATGTGGATAACATTGAGCTGCTTATACAGGCAGAACACAAAACTCTTGTAGAAGCAATGTTTTTTAAGCCACTGTGCATGGATCCTATGTAAATTGAGCCAACACTGATGATTTTGCCAGATTTAGATGAGGGGCTTTTCAGTCTAGTCAGTTATTACTGAGAATCTTGGGATGCCTGGCAGCAAAATGTGAAAACGGGAGTGCACGTGTTTTAGCTTCCATTTGGCTCAGATTGGTGCCCTATAATTGACTGGTTGGCTCCTGAATTGAGAGAGTTTTATCAAACCTTCTTCAAATATTACATTCCCATGTGCCAGTAATAACATGTGACTAGCATAACCCAGACTGTAGTAGTCTGTTGACTACATAAACAACATTTCTACTCTTTTGATTTGAATTGTTACATTCACAAATTGTAGGAGATTAAGGGAGACACTTGGCTTATATAATGTGGACTAACAGTTTATTTTAACATGTCACTTTTGGCCTTTCCGTTTATCGCAATCTTGGTGGAATGCTGCATAATAACATAAGTATGTTAACACAAATATATCCACTAAAAGCAAATTCTTATATTTATTTATTTTTTTCTTTGTGAATGTCTGCAGTCTGTAAAGTTTATGTTGAAATTTTATCTTTTTTATGTTCTTGGTATGCAGGAATATTTTGGTTCATTCATCTCATTTTAACAGCTGTCTGCAGTGAGATAATCCTGTATAGACAAAGAAATCCCCTCAAACAAAAATGGTCCAATGATGAGTGGAAAGGTTTGTTGGATGGTTACTATCCATTAGATAGGGAGGCATTAAACTTTAAAATCCCATAGAAGGGCAAACATTAGATATCTGCTATCTTCCTGCACCAAAATCCCTTTAATCACACTGTTTAAAGGATCAGCCTGGAAATGGTCTCAAACTATACCATTTGAGCACCGTAAATTATGCAAACAAAACAGTTCCTTTTGTTTGGAATGGCAGGTGCTTGGATAAGCAGGGAGATTAGTTCTTTCTGTCTTTTACTATCTGCTATGCAAGCTTCCTAAGAACTTGCTTTTGGGAATTATGCCCCAGAAAATGCTATTAATTTGCCACTCCACATATTTAATAATGTAGGCCTAATTTATATAAATGTTTGAAATTTAAACTGTCTGTGTTCATCACTCATCTTCCATTTTTATTTCCTAATCTGTTCTGGCAGCATGCATGGGAAACGTTGGAGCTACTGTAAAAAACACTGACAGTTGTAATTTTTAAAAATGTATGCATAAGTCTCATTCATGCTAGATTCAATACATTCTTGCAAGCTAGGTTGGAAGACTTGAGTTCACAAGTGTTTAGATTCAGTAATGGCTAAGCACAGTCCCTTTGGAAAATTTCCTTTCTGTTTTTTTGTAGCGCTGTGGCTAAAATGTATTGCTGTTGCATAACTGGATCTGTAGATTACAGTGGGAATAATGAATCAGCTTTAACATTTTTAAATATTATTAGCCTACCAAAACTTGGACTTATCCTACCAAGACTTAAAGTAGTAGTAAACTGTCCTATCATTTTCAGTCAAGGAAGCTGCCGTCTTGGCCTCTGTTTAATCTATAACTGCCATGATGCTGCACATGTGATCAGCTATGACACCAGTCATTGGATGGTTTGACAGTTTGGTTTAGAGTACAACCAATGGGAGTGTTACATTTCCGGCACATGCCAGAAATGTGACTGGCTTTTAACCTTTTAAATGCATGGGTTTACTACCACTTTAATGTTGATGCATAAAAAACATACTAACTAGAACATTGCTTGTTGTTTTTAGCTACCAATCAAATTAATTTTTATTATCCAGCATGGCCTGCAGAAATGACAGTTAGGCCTCATGCACACAGGATGTTAAAAAAAAACCATTCTAAAAACATCAGTAGCTTTGTAGTGAGTTTTTCAGCTTTATTCAGCGTTATTGCACTAGCGTTTCTGAGCATTTTTCTGCATTTTTCAGCAGTAGCGTTTTTTAGGGTGTTTTTCATTTTTTCAATGGATCAAAAACATCCAAAAACAATGGTGAGTCGCGTTTTTCAGCATTTGAATGTTTTTACAGCTGAAAAACTCCTCTCAGAACCCTCTGGTCTTGGATTTTTTTACAGCTCAAAAACGCCACTGTCTAAAACAGTTGATAACAGCCTATGTGTGCATGAACACATAAGATAACATGATGGGGAGTTTATTGACTGTAGGAAAAAACATCTGAAGTCAAAAGCAGCAGCTGTAAAAATATCCAGAAACGTCCTGTGTGTGCATCAGGCCTTAGAAGGAAATCTTTTGCTATGGCCAACAACATATTTTTCTTTCAGCATCAGTTACTGAGTACATTAAATGGTGCAAAGAATAGATATATTGTTGCAGTAAGTGGACATATCACTTATTTTTTGCTTCTGACTTTTTGCTCCATATTGTTAACCATTTTGTAGAAGACTGTGAAAGTGTGGTTAGTGCATATTGCATTGATTTATTAAAACCATTTCAGGTTGGCTTTCATTTATTTGTCAAGGTATTTCCACATGCTTAGTGGAATAGGAGGTTTCTCCTTTAAGGGTTTATTGGCAGCAATAATCGTACAAAATATAGTTATTGTAAAAAGATGTTTTTTTTTATTTGATTCAAATATCAAAATTTATTTTACATTTCCATAAATAAGTGCAAATTAGAATGATAAAAAACGTGAGCTCTGGTTGTGCAAACAAGGGACCTATACATCACATATACAATGTTACAGTATTGCAGTGAATGGATCATATACGATACAGCGCTGGCTGCGTCAAAACCCCAACATGTTTGGACCTTTCAGCGGTTTGTAGGTCTTCCTCAGGGGGAAGGATCCCTTTCTAAAAAGACATCAAAAGGAATACTTAAGCATTTACACCGAAATCAACCATATATCATGTATTATACATGTGTAAGGCTTATATTTATACTTTATATTTTGTGTGGCGCCAGTCCCCAAAAACCAGAGTATGGTTAAAAACAAATCAGCAGGTATTGGCTCAGTTGCGCTGTCCCCAGTCCCATAGCCCAGAACCCCGTCTCCACCTTGGGGCTTGCAAGAGGTCACAAGTAAATCTCCCTTTTGAGGGGTGCAGTGAGCTGCGCCAGGAATTCACAACCTATATTGAATTAATTTACATATGCTTTGTTGCCCATAGGGTAAACTAAATGAATAGATAGGTGAATTCAGTGTTGCCTATTGTAATGGCCAAGGAACGTGAACAAAACTAGAAATTCCAAGGCCAGCTAGATATATAAGAGGTCAGTAGATTATCCATCTCATACATATTCCATATATTCTGTCATTCTGGAAACCTAGAAATTCCTCAAACCCTGCAATCCACATTTTAATGGTTTACACTTTTCCACAGACAGTAATGCACAGTAAATGTTAGTCTCTAGATGGATCACTTGGCTGAGGTCAGGCACATGTGATCACCATAGATGAATGCTTCTGCATAGTAATGACACTCTTGCCACCATCTGTACAGACTCCAGTGTTACCAACTGTCAATCATTATTATCTAGGCATTTAAAGCACCAGGCGTCACTATAGCATTGTACAGTTTTAAAATATATGCAAATATTATAGGCTTAAATCTAAAAAAAGCCCAATAATGTGGGCAACACATAAAAAAAGAAATCATTTAATTATCTGCAGTGGGGAACAATTGCAGGCCCTTCAGAACTGCAAAACGAGGCAATGTGTCAGCTAAAAAGAATTTATTTTGGGCTTACTTTCCATGTTACATATTCACGCTGTTTTTGCTTTGCATAAACAGCAGAATCCCATAGGAGATTCCCCCTGTGTTTCAGCATTTGATGGTCACTTATAAAGGATTTGCATTTTCAGACTTGTGCCTAACATACACATATTAGCGTATTAGAATTCAAACTGATTCATCAACTTTTACTCACAACAGATTGTTTTCTTTAACAATCCTCGATGATTAAAGGCTGTTTTACATTTCCCCAAGGAGCCTAGGCTACTCCCGCAGCTGCCATTTCCCTATAAAAATGAACATGAAAGATGAATTTAGCCTGACCCGGGGGCAGGATTAACAGCCTGTGATGTGTCACATCAGAGTGTAAGGGGAGGCTTTTAAGGCCTCTGTCATCTGTTATGACAACAAAGAAAAAAAAACTTAAATCTTAAATCCCAGTATAAAACATTCCTGTCTGTTTCACTAGGAGATTACATAGTTGAATGGATGGATTAACCCTTGCTTGTATGGCTGTTACTTTAGTTAGATACAGGGACTGTGCTCAGAATTGTAAATCAACGCATCCTTGTATAATGCTACCACAAAAGAAAAGCAGGTTCTCCCAGTAACAATAGGGAGCCCTGAAATTTGCCTTTGGAAGAATAAAAATGGCTATTTATTGTCACCTGTTCCTAATGATAACATGTTTTATTGAATGTTCATTTTGAGTTATTAAATGTCTACCTGCAAGTAAAAACACCTCCAAAACCACCAATTTCCTGTTCCCCATGACCCCAGTGCATTTTGCCAAATAGTAAAATTACAGTAAAGTGTGCCTGATTTTGCCGAGATCTTTGGGGAGGCAGAAACTCCAAATTTTACACATGCCGAGTGTGCACATAATAACACAAAGAATAAAACAAATTTGGTCACACTGTTGCTAAATTATCACTAAAGAGAACACATAAGCTCTTGTTATACCTTTTGTGTACTTCCTGTCAAGCTATGTGGCATTCACAATTTGTTAGTACCTCTAGTAGGGTTAATATCATGTCTGAGTAAGCCTAGGACTTTATTTTAATTAACCACTTCCCTACCGCCATATGCAGAATGATCGGAGGTGTGGTGTGTCAGTCTGACACACTGCATCTCCGATCTAAGTAAAGAGCTTCTGTCAGAAGCTCTTTACCATGTGATCAGCCATGACGAATCACAGCTGATCACAGTGTAAACAGGAAGAGCCACATATTGGCTTTTCCTCTACTTGTGTCTGCAGATGCGACTAGATGAGAGCCTGACAGGGGGGTCTCTACTGATTGTTTATCAGTGCAGCCCCTCCTAGGTTCGCCACCCAGGACCACCAGGAAACCCGCCTAGGACCACCAGGGGATACCCACAGGGACCACCAGGGAGACAACCAGGGAAGCCCATCCTGACCACCAGGGGGCCCACCCAGGGACCACCAGGTAAGGGGCCACAGTGCCCAACAAGGATGGCATTCAGTGCCATCTTGGATACCACCCTAGACCACCAGGTAAGGACCACCAACAAAGTGCCGTCTAGCATTGCTGCCTATCAGTGCCCACCAGTGCCACCTATCAGTGCCACCTATCAGTGCCTACCAGCACCACCTATAAGTGCCCATCAGTGTCATTCAGTGCCATCTATGAGTGCCCATCAGTGCCACCTATGAATGCCCATCAGTGCCACCTATCAGTGCCTGTCAGTGCTGCCTGTCAGTACTGCATATATGTGCCTTATCATCAGTGCCCATCAGTGCCACCTCATCAGTGCCAATCAGTTCTGCCTCATCAGTTCCCATCAGTGTAGCCTCATCAGTGCCCATCAGGGCCACCTATGAATGCCCATCAGTGCCACCTATCAGTGCCTGTCAGTGTAGCCTCATCAGTGCCCATCAGTGCCACCTATGAATGTCCATCAGTGCCACCTATCAGTGCCTGTCAGTGCTGCATATATGTGCCTTATCATCAGTGCCACCTCATCAGTGCCAATCAGTTCTGCCTCATCAGTTCCCATCAGTGTAGCCTCATCAGTGCCCATCAGGGAGGGAGAAAAAGTACTTATTTACAAAGTTTTGTGACAGAAACAAAGAGAATTTTTTTTTTTCAAAATTTTTGGTCTTTTTTTATTTGTAGCGCAAAAAATAAAAACCTCAGAGGTGATCAAATGCCACCAAAAGAAAGCTCTATTTGTGGGAACAATTGATAAAAATGTTGTTTGGGTACAACGTTGCATGACCGTGCAATTGTCATTCAAAGTGTAACTGCGCTGAAAGCTGAAAATTAGTCTGGGCAGGAAGGGGGGGTAAGTGCCTGGTATTGAAGTGGTTAAAGTCTGTGTGGTGACAGTTCCTTTATTTTAATGGCCAACAGCAGTACAAGGAGAGTTTATGTAATGCTAGTCATTGATATAACGATAAACAAATGTTGATTTGAATATTCAAATGATCTTCCTATTGAAAATGCTCATTTGACACAACAAAGAAGAGGACTGATTTGGAGGAAATGATTGGATTTTCTGATGGGACCAGTCATTCCTTTTTTTATGGGAATGATAGTTTATTGATTGACTCCAACTTGGTGAAACTGATTTGTAGAAAGTGTAATTCTTTCATTGAAATGGTCATTAGATAAAAAATGATATGGTCAGCATGAAACTATTGCCTATAGCCTGCAAAAGAAAGCACACTTGGTGATTGTGCGGTTTACAGTAAACCTTATTAGTGACATATCGTTTTTAATGTAGACAGTACGTGGAGAGATTATCCAAACATGGATTTTGTTACTCGGTGTATGCTTTGACTTGCTATTAATTACTTATCCAATTGAAGGAACACGACTCATTATAGCCTCAGTGTTTGAGTTAAAGGAAACCTGTGGGGGGTGTTTACCTTCCAAAGTACCTCCACATGCATGCTTTCATCCTTAGATCATTTTCCCTGCACTGATGTACCCAAAACCCGGGGAGTAGTTGGTGACCTCAGGTTCCTGTGTGTGGTTTTGGCCAACTTCCTCCAGCATTCTATGCCTTTATGTTAAGGTAGACCTATAAGCAAACTTTTTTTTTTTCATTTTGGATAGAGCAAGGAAGCCAAACAGGAAGTGAGAGGAAATACATGCAGGTCACCAGAACTAGTGTCCGCATTGGAAGATTTTCCCTCTATCACTTTTCTGGAGACAACCCAAAATTTGGGATTTTCTTTTACTATAATGATAAACAGGACAAATAGAGACGGTGATTCTCTCTAATGGGGACACGGACAACAATAAAAACCGACAGGTGTTCTGATATCTCTCCGCTCTATCTAAAGCTAAAAAAAAAATGTTTTGCCTTTCGTTATACTTTAAGGATGTGACCTGTAGGTATTTTAGGAGGTAAAACCCCCTACAGGTTCCATTTAAAGACAGGCACTGTCATTTATTTACAGTTAAAACCTACACCACTAACAATGTAATTTGTCTCCCTTCTTCAATGCGTTATCTGTAGTGATGTCATTGTTATCATGACTTGATATAGGGTTTGCTACAATTGAAATGGCAAGTCACCTTTAAACAGTATTATTCTCTAGCATGGTGTTTTTCAGTGGTATCACTAGTATGACATATCTGATTTATTGTTTGCTCATAGAAGCTACATAATATTGCTTCTACTTGGACAGAGATGGCCTAGGTATTACTTTGTGGACTTGATTTACAAGCTTTGTATTGTACAGAGATCTGTGATGTAATATTGTTGAAATAAGATTTATTGCTGTTGGCTTAACACTGACCAGCTTTAGAGAGATCTCAACACATATGGAAACAGTCTGAGTTACTAAAGGTACCTTTTTGGATTTGATGGTAGAACAACACTGTTAGGGCTTATGAAACATTTGGCTTTACGCAACAAAGATATCTTATTTTTAAATGCTAATTCTTAAAGAAAAACTTTTACCCATAACAACTTGATAAAAAATAATTTTCTTCAGCAAGGAACATACATTCCATATTATTAATTATGCTACCAAAATTAGTGTGTGCTTATAAATGGCCTCCAGCATTGTGCCTGTTCCATATGCTGGAGGCTGCCATTTTGCTGAAGCCCAGAGCCCCTGAGCAGCAGTAAATCTTTAGGCTGCCAGCAGATTGGCCTCTAGTGGCTCTGATTTTCAGCACAGTGCCAAAAAATATAGAGCACCTGAGCATGTTCAGAGCAGGGTGCGACAGTGTAGTCATCGCTTTTAAACAGTATAGGCACTTATTTTTAATGTTTTACATAGCTAAACTTGCAAAAGTGGCCAGCATGAAGTGATCTAGCAGGACTTAATTTTCTGACTAATTGCAGGAGTCCATAGGTACTCCTCAGTCTACGATACTCTCATCAGCATAAGATGGAATCTGACAAGTTGCTATGAGATACTACACTTAAGAATTATCTTAAGAATGAGAACTCTTGGTTGAAAAAGACTAATTTGTGTTTAGTAACTGGACAGGTTATGTATTTATACAGATGACATTTAGGCCTCATGCACACAGGTCATTTTAATAAACATTATAAATATGCCAGTAGCGTTTCTGAACATTTTTACATTAGTGTTTTTGAGCGTTTTTTTTTTTAAGAATGCAGTTAGAAGTTACGCTTTTCAAAGTTCACTTTCAAAAAGTATCTGAATGCTGTACAACAAAGATGAGTCATAGGTACACATCATCATAGCTTAGGATAGATTCTAGGTACAACTAAATCTCTAACTAGTTGTGTATTACATTGTGGTTTATTTTCACTAGTTTTCAAATAAAGCCAAAGGTTTTTTTCTCTAAAACTTGAGTAGGGGTGGTTCAAATGCTTGTCAGGTTTTTTGCCATATCCTTTAGACATAACAGGAAATTAAATCTCTTCAAAGTGAGGAAAATGCTCTCTAAAACAGTTGTCAACAGATCAAGTGCCCCATTGAAGGATTTTTCTCTTAATTTATATTGGAAAGTAGTGGTGGAGATAGACTGGTAATATCATATGAAGTGAAAACCAATCCAGTTCAGATATTAATTAAAGTAGAAATTTAGGAAAAACAGCATACGATGGTCTGCCTATGACCAGCACCACATCCCTATTGAGAGGCAAAAACAAATAACATAGGGTAAGAAACCCCAGTGGGAAATAGTGGGACTTTAAAGGTGCTCAGTCAACCCCATCTCTGAAAGGTCAGACATAAGCAAGAATTCTTAAAAGTAACATATTTATTGTTTCATTTAAAAGAGATTACCCACAGACGGGTTAATAGACAAAAACACATATTAATCAGACATAAAGAAATACATGACCCCTATGATCTATGCTCTCCCTAGTATGCAAGTGATCCTGCGTGCAAATAGGCTTGGAGGCAAACAATAGGGGTGCAGGATTCTTTTCCGGCGCGTTTCGCCTGGTATGGCTTCTTCAGGGGAAAAAACGAGAACCCAGTAGGGGTGTAGGAATCCTGTATGAATAGAAACAGTCCGATAAAATGTAGAAATACCCATCACATATTGAGTGTCCTGTTTCCAGGACATTAATAACACAGTTCTATAAATTCAGTCTGATCAATGCACAGTATCTCATAACAACATGTTTGGAATGTTATCAGATGATATTTGTAGTTTGGTTAATAATTTTCAATTACTAGTATCCTTATACATATGCTGTAAATGGGTTACCTTGTAATGTAGAACAGAAGAAAAATCACTCCGTGCAGTGGAAAACACAGAAGGGGGCAAGGTCTTCAAAAGTTCGGAATGAACCACATCAAAGAGCTGAATCAGTAGGGTCCTTGGGCCACTCATATAGTATATGTATGGAAAAAATCCACAGATACAAAGGTGGTTGGAATGAAATACCAAAAGAGGACAGTGGTGCCAAAAAAAATGTACTACACCACAGGAGTAACTTACTGTTGCATGAAGCACCTGTATCCAAATAGTATGTCTATCAAAAGATAGACATACTTGCTTATGTCTGATCTTTCAGAGATGGGGTTGACCGAGCACCTTTAAAGTCTCACTATTTCCCACTGGGGTTTCTTACCCTATGTTATTTGTTTTAAAGTAGAAATTTAGTCAACTGCTTAGATACACAGATGGAATTTGTAAAGTATTTTAATTGCTTTCACACAATCTTGCATTCACACACATCTGCAACAGTATGGGGTTGATTTATTAACCACTTCAGCCCCGGAAGGATTTCCTGCTTTAGGACCGGAGCCCTTTTTGCGATTCGGCACTGCGTCACATTAACTGACAATTGCGCGGTCATGCGACGTTGTACCCAAACGAAATTTGCGTCCTTTTTTTCCCACAAACAGAGCTTTCTTTTGGTGGTATTTGATCCCCTCTGCGTCATTTCTGATCGCCGCTATAAACAAAAGAAGAGCGTCAATTTTGCAAAAAACCCAAATTTCTTACTTTTTGCTAGAATACAAATCCAAAAAAAAAAAATAAAAAAAAACATTTTTTTTCACAGTTTTTGGCCGATTTATACTCTTCCTCATATTTGCGATAAAAAAAAATCTCAATCGGCGTTTATTGATTGGTTTGCGCAAAAGTGGTCGCGTTTACAGATGATGAGAATTCATTTTTGGGTTTTTTTTTTTACTAGTAATGGCGGCGATCTGCGATTTTTTGCGGTACTGCGATATTGCGGCGGATATGTCAGACTATTTTGACACTTTTTTGGGACCATTGGCATTTATACAGCGATCAGTGCTATAAAAATGCACTGATTACTGTGTAAATGCCATTGGCAGTGAAGGGGTTAACCTGCAGGGGGCGCTCTAAGGGTTAAGTATGTTCCCTGGGCGTGTTCTAACTGTAGGGGGACAGCCTTCCTGTATGTGAAGGCTGTGATCACAGCCCTTCCCCCTCACACAGAGCGGAGGTCCGTGTTTACTTACACGGACCTCCGTTCCTCCGCTCGGGGGGGCCATCGCGGGTAGCCGGCGGCAATCAAAGCCGCCACACCCGCTCCCTGGCCCTCCCCGAACACAGTGAGCGCGCGCCTCCGGCGGCGCGTGTGCGCTCACTAGGCTCGTGAGCGCAGCCGCCGTCATATGACGGCGATTTGCGCTCACGAGCCACCTTGCCGCCGTCAATTGCCGATCGGCGGTCGGCAAGGGGTTAAAACTGCAGAGTGCAAAATCCATTGGAATTGTGCATAAAATCAGCTTCCATTTTTTTTTTTTGTCAAAGCTTAATTGAACAAGCTGAACGTAGAAGCTGATTGGCTATCATGCAGAGCTGCAGCAGATGTTGCACTCTCCAGTTTTAGCAAATCATCCTCTATGTAGTCAAGAGGTAGGCTACGCTGTTCATTGGTTCCTTTTTTAACTTCTTGCTTATAGCACAATGATGTTCCAAATCTGAGCCAAGAAAAAGGGTTGTTCTGCCTGCTTGCCTGCATAGTGGGAAAGGTTCTAAGAATCATATGACCAGCTGAACAGAATAGAAAGGTGAAACATATAACAAGAGCTGTGTGCCGGAGGTCATCTGTTCATTTTTATTTCCTTTACTTTCACAGATAGTTTGGATAACACACATTTTTAATACATAACAAGATATATGAGTCTACTCATTTGTAATGAGATTACCATAGCCTTTTAAATTGAATTTACTGTAGATGTTTGTCTAGGTCCCCAGCCATAGACATAAGCCAAACATCGTCTAGGCATTGTCTACCCTAGTAATTGGAGCTGTGTTTGGAAATCTGAGAGCTATCGGTTTTCCATTTTGAGGCCAGCGCGCTATTTTGAGAGTTGATTCTTAGTGCACAGGAAGCAACCTGATGTGGCTTTTAATGACATTTTTACAGCTTGTTTAAGTGTCCAGACAGGCAGGTTTTTTATTTTTTGTCTATTTTCTGAACAAAGATTTATTAGTTATCTTGTAGCACATAAAACAATTAGATCAATTAGCTCCAAATTGAAAGGATTTGGTGTGGTATCTGATAATCATTCATTTAATTCTGCAGAGCACAAACATCAGAGGTTTGAGATTTATAATAAATTTATGCCTAACCATGTGCATTTTATCTTATAAAATACATGTGAATAAAAATATTAAAGTATTTTTCAATAGAGTAGGGAATGATTAAAACCTCTGTCAGACATTTTAGTAATCTGTGTCCCAATAGAGATATTTTCTTTTGTTATTCTGTCCTGTAGACACAACAGGAAGCAAGGCTATCTTTTCAAAGTTGGACACATACACACTTAAAGTGTTTGTAAAGTCTCCAGGCTTTTCACCTTAATGCATTAAGGTAAAAAAACCTTCTGTGCTGCCCCCCAGAGCCCCCCTTTTTCTTACCTGGACCCGATTGCTCCAGTGACGAGCACAAGCCCAGCAGCTCTAGTCGCTGTCTTGGGACCTCATTGAATAGATTGATAGCAGCAGGAGCCATTGGCTCCTGCTGCTGTCAACTGTCAATCAAATCCAGTGACACGGGAGCCGGGGGGGGGGGGGGGGGGG
>BLSH010422254.1:1617469-1639407 GCA_018402905.1 Glandirana rugosa
GCCGGGACTCTTTTGCTATAAAAAGCTGGGGATGAAAAACGTGTTACGTGTCCTAATTGGGGAATCCAAGGTGTCACTCATATTGTTCGTACGAAATGACGTATACGTCTGACTAAAATGACAACACCCAACTCATTGTGAAATTTTAGTTTTATGACTGTGAAAGTGATTTTTATGAGTCTTTTTACAATAATAAGGAGTTACTTTTTATTTCGTTTGTGACATAGACAATTGGTATTATAAATTGAACGTATAGAGAATGAATTATGTTGAAACATTCATCCCATTTGTGATAAATGAACCTTTGACACCAGTATGTTTCGTTAAAGTAGAAAGAATTAAAGGACGGTAACGATGTTCGTGTGTTGGAAGATGTTAGTTATCACTTTATCTACTCAACCCACAACAGTAAAATCAGTCTGCATATGCAGTAAAGCATGCTTGTTATACTCACTGTGGAACCTAAGGGGTTAATCCTGTGCATTGTGCAAAAAGTAGGGGTCGAAAAATATCGTTTTCTCAGGGCCGATAATGATTTTTCGGCTGCCTTTCAGGCCGATAGCCGATATCGGGTGCCAATATGTAGATTTAAACTTTTTATTTTTTATTTTTTTTTTTATCATTTATTATTGCTGTCACAAGGAATGTAAACATCCCTTGTGACAATAATAGGCAGTGACAGGTACTCTTTATGGAGGGATCTGGGGTCTATAAGACCCCAAACCCCTCCACTGCACTTGAAAGTATTCAAAACATCAAGATCATCGTTTTTGAATATTTTCTATTTTTTAAAACTGGTGCAGTTAGGATGCCATTAATCCGGAAGTGATGTCATGACATTGCTTCTGGGTTACTAGATCTGAGACCCGAACAAAGCATTGGCTTTGTTCGGGTCTTCGGCCAGCCGGCGGATGTGCTGGCTGGTCGCTCGGGCCTTCCGGTGGGACAGAAGATCTGGGTAGAGCAGCAGGAGTGGGGGATGTCCCCTGCTAATGCTTGTAATAACAGCCGACCAGCTGCTGAGCGACATCGGTTGTTATCACAAGAAAGCTAACCGTCCGCTCTAAAGAATGGTACCGGGGTGATGCCTGCAACTGCACACATCACCCCGTTACAACCCCTGGAAGCAATGTTGGTAAGTTTGTGATCGATACCGATGCTTCAAAAAAAGTAAATATCGGCCGCCGATAATCGGTTGACCCCTAGTAAAAAGGCTGTTTGATCCTGTCTTCTCTGATCCTCTCCTTCTTCCACAGACCCCAATCCATCTATTGATAGAACGGAGCATTGGGGACAATCTGCACATGCTCAGCTTGGTGTGTATTGCTAGAGAGTTTTTTTTTTGGGAGGGTCAGGGCCAATCAGCACTGTCCAGATAGAGGGTCAGGGGTCCTGCAGCCTCATAGGACAGTCAAGAGGAGAATGAAAACTCCTCCTACAAGCTTTAACCAGACACTCATAGAAGTCATAAGACTGCTATATATTGCTGACGAGAAAAGGTATTTAGCAGTTTATATTTACTAAAATAATTGCATTTCCATATTCTGTGTACTGTGGGAGACCAGATATAGTGAATGCAGGGTCCTGGGTTTAGTAACACTTTAAGTCTACCTTTGCTTAAATTGATTAAAAATGTATTTTGGTCAATCTGGGGTTTTGGACAATGCTGGACTGCAACGTGAGTACTTTTCTAATATTGGGAACCTCCATATTTGTTCTTGTTTTGCCACTAAACCAAGTAGTTAGCATGTCTGCCTTATAGCACTAGAATCCATTGTTGTAGTCCAGGTCAAGACACTGTTTCCATGTAGTTTGCATGTTCTTTTTGTGCTTGTGAGGGTAGCTTCTGGGTACTCTGGACAAGGTTGTCCAATGCACCTAGTGTGAATGGGTCAGCAAGCACTGGAACCTTTGTCAGATTTTTTACTGCTGTTTGTACTCCTGGGGGGAAAAGGGGCTTGGAAATCTCCACAAAGGGGACAGCAACGAAACACTTTTACAATAGCATGAAAAACACTTCGAACCTATGTTTATATTGCTGTCTGTGTCCAATTTTGGACTGGGGGTTTCCAAGGTGGAAAATAAGGGAAACATTCCCTAATACAACACAGACAGCAAAACCTCGATAAGGGTTCTTACCCTTCACCAATTTATCCATAACAAAAAAATGTTCTGGCTTCAGTTCCTTCTAAGCTCATACAGTATCTTCTCTGGTCTCCACATTTAAAATCAATTGTCTTCTTAAAGTAAGCCCTTAAAACACAATAGCAAACTTAATCAGAACAGCTGTAGCATATATGGTAGAACAGTACATTTTTTTTTCTTTGTTAGAAATAGCACAGGAATGCTTATTCTCCATTTCTGGCAAGTATGCAAGCCCTTTACATTGACTTGAAAGATAATTGCACATTCTGTCAAGGCAGCACACAGACCATCTCAAATACACAGATATGAAGACACCATTGTTGTTGCATAACGACAGAAGATTATGTAGTTGTGGGGGGGGGGGGGGGATCACAATTTTTCAAACAGGCTTATCATTACCATATTTTTTTTTATGGAGATTAGAAAAACTGACATATTAAATCCCTGGAGACTCCACTTATGCACAGACTACACTCATTCTGAAAGCCCTGGAGTCTTAATTAAAGCTAGGATATGTATTTCATTATTCTTTACCTGTGTAAGCAGATTTAGAACGTACCTACTGGGAATGTGAGAAAGGAGCATTGGGAACACAACGGCTTCTGCTCATATTAGGTTTTTGACGGTCTCTTAATATTTGCAGTTATTTGATGGAAAGGATCTGTTTTCAGGCTTTGAAACAATGCTATTTTCATTCTCTCGCAAATGAATATATTTGGTTTGCTGGGCTTCTCTTTTAGTTCATGAACTCTTTATGGTGTACAATTTAATGATATAAGCTGCAAATGAACTATTTGCATGGCAGTAGCCAGAAATGTCATTTTTTTCCCCTGTGGGTTATGTTGATTTAGTTGATTTTGTACCAAGTGAGATCCTCTCTTGTGCTGCTACTTAATGATGGAACAGAGACACATTATAATGTGAAATCCCTCCCCTACTTTGCAGGTAAACAATATTTGATAGCAGATGGCTATAAAGAGCCAGAAGGTATCATATAGACCAGGGTTTCTCAACCAGGGTTTCGTGGAACCCTACCTAGGGTTCCTCCAGAGGTTGCTAGGGGTTCCTTGATCAATGGTCAATTTCACATAAATTCCCAATGACACCATTGATCATTTTAGCTATCTGTAAGGGGGTAATTCTTCCCAATGACCACAAGTGTAAGGAGCATTCTTCCCACTGACCATCACACTAATGTATGTAGTTGTAGATTTTTAATTTTTAGCAGGGGTTCCCCGAGACTGGAGAACTATTTCAAGGGTTTCTCGGTGTTGAAAAGGTTGACAAAGGCTTATATAGACTGTTAAATTTCCTGAAACGTTTCTTACAATAATCTGAATACAGGTTACAGTGACTTACCAGTTCAGTAATTTTTCATGACAGAACCATGGATACATATTTTTTGTTTTTAATTTGATATTTTTGAATATGGCAGGATAAAAAAAATGTATATTTCACACACTATTAAAGGAAAGCTGTTCAACACAGGTACTGTACTTCATGATCGCAAACTGAAAACCTCACAAGCATGTCAGAAGAAAAAGAAATATGCCTCATCGGATCAATATTCTATTTGATCTGATCATATGTTTTTAAAATGTCTTCATATCCATTGCAGTTATTGAAGCAATTACTTTAAAAAGCTTCCTTTTATGATGGAGTCTGATTCTTGAAGTTGTCATTTTATTTATTTTATGTTATGAAGAATGCAATAGAATAGAGGGACTAACCTAAGATGGGCGGGAACAAAGTCTGAAAATATGGCAGTGAGATCTTATCATGAATGTGTATGATTGTCTGTTATACTCTGGATCAACAACAGAACATTTATGGAAATTATGTTTAAATGTTGTTTTCTCAGGTCAATGATGTATATGAAAAAGTTGTTTTTAAACTGCAAGTTTTATATGGACCATATTGGAAATATGTTATCAAATTTATGAAATAATAACGGTCTTGAAAAATTCGATCTCATATCGATCACAGTGAAAATGGCAGTTGGGAGGTGCTTTGTTATTATTCTACTGCAGTTTAAGAAATGAAAGCAAAGACTGGGTTACATTTACAAACAAAACCCACCTATTGCATCAATAATACAAATAAATCTGGGCAAATTAAACGGGAGATATCACCTAGCATTAGGATTGATTCCATCTGTCATTTTCTCATCCATGGGAGAATATATATAATTGCTATGGAAAACAATTTATAATCTGGTTGTGCATAAATTGGCCTCTTTCAAGCTTAATAAGTACAATGAGTCTTGCACAATGTTTAGTAACCCATAGCAACAATCAGATCACTCAAGAGTTGATTTCTGAGTGGTTGGCTTAATTTTTTCACTTTGCCCATTACTCTTTGCCTTCCTGAATAAGCCTGACTCCCATTGCTTTATTGGCAGTTTACTTGTCTACAACTGGGTTTCTTTGCAGGATAGAGGTTTAAATCAATGGTTTCCCTCTGGAATAATAAGAAGGGAAATGAACTGAATTGCAATTACAATTATGTTGATTAAAGTCATGTTAACTGCGCTTTACTGCTGCTACTCAATTTCTATGCACTATCTTTGTGATTGATTTGACCGCACTTGAATCACCTTTATGAAAGCTTACAGCACTTATTATTATGTTCATGCTGCAATTAGGCCCACAAGGAAAACGTTCCTTAGAATGAAGAAAAACAAAACAAGTGATTGCTGAGATTGTTGTAAACGTCTTACATGTCTGAGATATAAATGCCCTTTTCCTTGAGTTTCATATTGAGACAGAGAAGTCACATTTGTGTATGTAATGTAGAATTTGTGCTTGTAAATATTAGATTTACAGATATTTACAGAGTGTTTGAGTCAGGCTAGGTACAGTAGTGCAGCTAAGACTTGATCTGGTTTTCATTGTGATTTTGTAGTGTGACATTGGTGCAATTTGATGCATTTTGGAAATATTTTTATGCTGCTGCATTTTTTGGAGGGAAGGAGACTGCTCAATACACAGATGCTGGTTGTTAAGGACCCAGCACCTGCCAGCATCCTAACAGCCATTGGCTCATCCCTGCAGATTCTTAGCTAGCAACAGAATGTAAAGAAAGAAGCCAGTTTTTTTTTTTTTAAATGGAGGCAGTGCCCCCCCCCCCCACTATCCATAACAGGCTCTTCGGGTCGGGTATTCTGGTAAGGGGGAACCACAAAAATAAATGGTGTGAGCCATCCCAAAAATCTATATCAGACCCTTATCCAGACATGCACCCTGCAGACAAGGAAAGAGGGACGAGTGAGCCCCCTCCCATCCCCCCAAACCATACCAGACCTCATGCCCCCCCTTCCCCATGGCAAATCACCTTGTCTTGTTGATTAGGACAAAGGGCTCTCAACCACAACCCTGGCCTGGTGGTTGTGGGGGTCTATGCGTGGGGGCTTATTGAAATCTGAAAACCTCACTTTAATGATAAGGAGGACCTAGATACCGGCTCTCCACTCATATAAATGCATATAGGGTGCATAGTACTCCTACTCATTCACAAAAAAGTCAGTGGTTAAAAAAAAAACACAAACAGTTTTTGACAAGTCCTTTTTTAAACATTCAAAAATAATAATGCCCCACTTTGTACATCCATCATCAATCACGTCATCCAGCAATGCAGATCCATATCAATCATGATGAATGACAGTTGTTGACCCACACAAAAAATAATATTTTGCCCGCTGACACAAGACCATTTCTGTCTCTTGTGCTGAATGACATCCCCAGGTCTCCCTGTCCTTGGAAATTCCCAGCAGACAGCAAGGATGAATCATTGGTTGTTGGGGTGCCAGTGGGTGATGACTATTAAACCAACACAAAATGCTGGCAAAAGCGCACCAAAAACATATGTACATGCATTTTTTGTGTATTTCAAGTCTATGGGGCCAAAATTGTGCAGCAACTGCACTAAAGAAGCACTGGCACCTTTTCCAAAATTGTGCCATGCTGTGCTGCATTGGATGTAAACGGGAACCATAGAGAATAATGTGATTTCCATTGTCATGCAGTTATGTTGACACAAGTCGCATCAAAAGCTAGTGTAAACTGGCTTCAGTGTGCTAGGTGTGTTACTCAGGTTGATAGTCATATAGATTGAATATTTTAGTTCATATATATCTTTATTTATGTTTTTGCATTACAGTCTTAGTACAATACAATGATCTACATATTAGATGAACAATATAGTGAAGAAAAAGCAGAAAAAAATAGGGATATGAAAAACATCAAAACAATGGTCAGTCAATAAGGAGGAATAATGAACAATTTAGGAAGCTATACACCTGATTTGGGCTATGATAGAACATCAGCTATGTTCTAATATATCTGGTGAGGCTGATATAGGTGAGGTTCTGGGAAAGACTGCACTCCAACATGTAAAGGGATAACATACCCATGCAACCATCAGGACAACTTTTTAAACATACACATTGAAAAAATATTTCTGTAATAAAAAATAATTATTGTAAATATGCAGAACAGCTGTTTAAGTCCAGTACAGTTTTGCTTCCTGGGTAATGACAATTTTTTAAATTATATTTCTAGTGGCAACTAGTTGTCAAAATATTTTTTTATACTCCAAGGACAGAATTGGGGTTTTAGATCTTTGTCAAGGATATGACAAACTCAACATATAAAATATACCTGTTGATCTCGTCATAGATATCTATGCTATCATTTCTATTGTTTTTCCTTTTCAAATTTTGCATAGTAGGGAGGAGCAGGACATTGTTCCATGTGTAACACAGGAAAAAAAGGTCAAAGACATAAAGCCTAAAATTATGCAAGAATTCCAGAATAGAAGTTACAGTACATCTTCATATTGTGAGAACTATACAGATGGGTCCCGGCTCAAAAATGAGAGATGAGTGGCCTCAAGATCCTGAGGCCTGGAGTAAAAATGCAAAAGACTTTAGAAAGATGCAAGCAAAAAAGCTTACCGAGAGGAACAAGAAGTGAAGAAATGGGGGGGATTAAGAAAAGCAGGAAAGAAGAAAAACCCCCCGGCAGTAGCCCAAACTTTAAGCCAAACTTCAGGGCAGTCCTAAGGGTAACTAAACTGTAGTGAGGGTAGCTGAATCCATGCAGTTGAGTTTGTAAGTAATCCAAGGGGTCCAGATCTTAAGAACCATGTCATGGGTAACTGACAGAATACTGGATAACTTCTTCTTGATCACAACGCTGTGTAGATGCATTTTGACACTCATGGAAGGGGAGGGATTGTTATTTCCAAGCTGAGACTATAGCTTATTGTTTGCAGATATGTAACTCATGTATGTGTTGTACTGAATCAAAACTTTGTCTCAATATGTGTGTTTGAGATAGCTCTATTAGAGGCTTCCAATTTGCCTCTATTTTTCATGGCTGCATCACCTTAATTCTCATGTTGAAGGAGTAAAAACTCTACTTGAGATGACAATAGATTACCTAATGTAACTTTAAATTTGTCATAAGCTTGGTATTATCATCATTAACAATAGGCAGATGTGGATCAGGCATAGTCCCTTCAAAAACCTTTATATATCAAGGTGCGTGGCTACATAACTAGCAACACACAGCTAGCTAATGGCTTTATTTTGGCATTAAAATCACATCTACATCAGCAGGCAGCTAGTCATGTATATATGTGAGAGTAAGCAGTGAAAACACACATATTTTCAGCACTAGGGATTATTGTTTCTAGATCATCATCCCCAAAAAGAGACAATGGAATGATTTCCTATTAAACTGAAGATCGTTTTATGTACCATTGATAATATAAATGCATCCAGCTTTTCTTGCCAAGTGCTAGTTCACATATTGCGATTTTCATATGTGTCGAAAAAATTAAGGCTCTTCTTAGTACCCACGTACATAGCTACCTTTTATCACACATGTTTTTTTTCTGCCCATCTGCATCTGTGTTAAGGCTGGGCCTGTGTTTCAAACTGCTTTGTGACCTGTAGTAAAACAATTTTTTCAGTAAATTAAATTGAATCTGACAGAACTGTAATGCATTGCTAAACATACACTGATTAATTACTCACTGTGTATAGCAAAGGCGAATCCTGTAGATGAACAGTGTTCTGGCTTAGTGGTCGGAAAATGTTGCCATGAGATGTCTTATTTTAGGTGTGATCTAGAAGTTTGGTTCGCAAATCACACATCTAGACCTTTCAGATTTGGCCACAGGGATATATGGGGAAACCAGTGGAAGGCCAGATAGCTCATATTATGATAATGTATCCATAAAAATAGAAATCTGTACTTGGCTGCATTTTTGAAAATATAACTTTTAATATATAACGTGATAAATACAGCATTATTTCACAACTCATAGTCCTTGGTTGGCTGTCCTGTAAAATGTCCCCCTAATTAAGCTGAAAGTTGTATCTGGTTTTCTAATATTTTTTATGTATTTTCTGGCTTTCTCAGTTGCATCTAATATTTAACTGTGTTTAAATTTGTAATACTATATTTTAATGTGTTTTTGATGAGGACATTGATTATAATAAATGTAATAATAAATAACTATATTTTCTTTTGTGCAGATTCCGAGTTGGGTGTCAGTTTACTGACAACAAACAGCAGCAAAGATGCTTCAGGTCCAGTTCTACCAAAAGTGTCGGGACTAGAGAGAAGTCAAGAGAAGAGCCAGGAGAGTACTCAGGAGCTGCAGTTTGACACGGTGGTGTGCAAGGACCTGTGCCCACCATCTCTGCCTGCAGTGCAGCCAGAAATAGAGGCACAACCTTGTCTTTCATCTCCTGGGCCAATTATAATCTCCCTTTCAGCGACACCAACACAAACACAGCAGGAGCCTCCTCAGCTTCCTCATGCTCCTCTAGAGCAAGAAGCTCCATTGCCACCTCAGCAACAAGTGCAGCTGCCACAAAAGGCTCAGCCACTTCCTCAACAACCTATTCATCCAAGCTCTCCAGCAGTTCAAACACGACCTCCCTCTCAGTCATTGCCCCAGAGCTTGTGCAACTACAACAGCAGCAGCTTAAGTGTGAACAGTTTAAGGTTTGTTGAAACATTGCTTTAATAAATATGTTGTTTCCCTCCATGTACTAGATATCATTAGCTTCATTCCAACGAAAAAGCTTGGTGCTCTTTAGAAAGGGCAACTTTAAGTCACTCTCACCTAACTAAAGCTGCTAGCAATTATAAATTGCAAGCATTCAGTGGTGCCTACACATATCGGCAACAACCTGCAGGCATCCGACTATCCCCATGTCCCTTTCCTTCCTGAATGGCTCTTTTGGTTGGGAAAAGATCTGACACTTTCTGGTACTGTCGTAGCTTGCCCTACACATTCCCTACTGCAAACGTTCCTATTATCCAGTGATGCAGCCAATCTTAGTAATGGCTAGACATGTATTAGAGGTGGGAGGGAATGAGTAAACCCTGACACTACCAGGAAGTGTTGTGACTTTTTGTTTTTAATTTAATTTTTTTTACATTTTTGACAGTTATCTTGACTTCAGTGCTATACAGGAATTGGCAAAACAACTGAAAGACATTAGGTTTTTTTTTTATATATACTGATTAGAAGGAGAAGTGTTTTGTCCCACTGTATAGTTTTTGATTCCCGTTGCTTGCAAGCAAAATCTTCCCAGTTTCCATTTAAGTTTTGTGTGTGAGTGCTGAATATACCTTGATGTTTTTATTAATAATGCATTAACATTGTGTATATATTTTGTATTCTGTTACATCAACTTTCTTTTATTGTGTTTGAGAAAGGGTCATAGTTCTTAGAAAGTTTTAATTTAGGAATTTTTAGATCACTACAAGAAAGTATCTCCTTGTCAACACTTTTTGCCCATTTACCTACGTTTATATTTCTGGAAGGGCTGTCTAGTTCACTGAACAGTTTGTCAAGCAAGCTTCCTGTCAGCTTGTATACTGATTGTTATGGTCAAAATTCTGACATAGACAATTACTATTTGAATAGAAGTAACCAATTATTGTGCAATAATTCTTCCAAGAAGATAGGCAGTCGTGCATTTCCTTTCTTTTTTCACAGTAGCATTGGTGGCATACAGTAGTGTGATAATAATATTTTATTTCCTTATTCATTGTGTCCTTAATGCAGACTTTTCATTTTTTCAACCTTATTAGGCTTTCAGAGTGATCTGAAGGCAAGCATCTATAAGTGACAACAAAACGTATAAATAGTTCATTGAATCATGGGAATTGCATTTTTTTCTAACATAACATCTAGCCAGTTGTGGTTTGAGTGTAAAAATTGGTTACACTTTAGTAACAAAAATGCTATTTTCCACAGAGAAATGTTGTAAGCATAAAAAAAGTAATTTTTATCAGGGAAAGAATTTTCTATAAGTATAATTAGGTTGTTTTGTATAGCCATGTGTTACTTCTTTAAGATCTGACTGTTGAAACTGAAGAAAAGCAAATGAGCAAAAAATTAGATCAGTCGGAAGTTTTGTTTAATTCTACTATTTTAAACGTGAAAACTGGTTGGTTGCCTTTGGTAACAGCTTTTATTTTCTACTCCCCAGTTTTAATGAATCAACCTCCATTGACTGTGCCATAGTCTTATTTTATTGCTTATTTACATAATTATATTCTTTTGCTTTCTACAGCAGCAGCAGAAGTAGCACTCCTGCCAAAAGTCAAGTGCCACCGTCTCACCTGTCTCATCATCCCTCAGCTTCTCCGTATCCTCTGTCTTTACCAAGTCACAGTCCTTTACATAGCTTTACACCCACCATCCAACCTCCGGCACACCAGCACCACCCAAATATGTTTGCCCCACCTGCTGCTTTACCTCCTCCACCACCACTGACTTCAGGGACCCTTCCAGTTCCAGGACACCCAGCTAATAGCACTTACTCAGGTACTGCTAATAAAAAAAATAAAAATGAATTGCTTTATAAAATAACTTCAGTACAGGTCAGTCTAATATTTTAAGAAATTGATACAGTATTACCTAATGTATTTTTCTTCTGGTATTTTTTCAGAACAAGATCTTCTCAGACAGGAACTGAATACTCGGTTTTTGGCTTCACAGAGTGCAGATCGTGGAGCATCATTGGGCCCACCACCGTACCTAAGGACAGAGTTTCACCAACACCAGCATCAGCACCAGCACACTCATCAGCATACACACCAGCACACGTTTACACCTTTTCCGCATGCCATCCCGCCAACTGCCATCATGCCAACTCCAGCACCGCCCATGGTGCGTACCCCAGGCAGAAATGTGAGGATAAGTAGAACACAACTCTATTATTTTTAGTATGGTTAATGCTCTTATGACAGACACTGTATACATTCATTTTACTGTGTTACTTATGTTTAAAAATACAAATGGCAACAAAGATGACCTCTTTGATACTTATCAGTTTGTGCTACTTTAAATGATAGTGCAGAAAAATTGCAGCTTTATGAGATTTCAGTTATTGACAGTATTGGCCTGGCTATGCAGATTTGTTCAAAGAGTGATTTTCAGTATGGTACACATTGAATAATGTACTGTATTTGTTTGCATGATTTCATTATTATGGGGCCAATAAATTAAAACAGAAGTTCCCTTAGGCAAGTAAGGTAATAATATGAGCTATCCTAAATATGTAGATGTTCACATATCTTGGAAGAAGTGTAATACAATATGACTGCATTTTTTGTGTACAAGATATAGTATCGTACATGCTAAGCCAATATGGGCTGAAGAAAGGCTATATATTGGATTACGTTTGGGTTTTCTGCTGGATTTCTGTGCAGACACTACTATATGCGGGAAAACATTCTTCTATGTTTTTACTTCTGTCTGTATATTTTAGGTTCAGATTAGGTCCTGAACATTTTCCATGTACATCTGTATATGATATTATTATCACTTCTCTTTAAGCCAACTTGTGTTTTGGATTACTCACTTTTGAAATGCATCAATGCACATTTTTCTGTACTTCCCGAAGGGGAGGTGTATCTGCATTTTTTAAGATCAGAATTTCTCAAAAGAGTTTTTCCACAGTAACTATCATTGGTTAAAAGGCTAAAATGATGTGCATATCCATCCAATGGCCAACTCTGTAAACTCCACTCATCTTTCATAGGGTTTATCAAAAACTTCCAGAAATATTTTTCATTGTCTTAATTTGCAAGAACTGTTGTGTGAACAAAGACATAAAAAAAAAAAAAACACAGCCGATCAACAGTAGCAGCTACCAGTCACTATTTTATAGATAAATGAGATCATTGATATAATATATAGCACTTTAAAGAGATAACAAGAACAGCATATTTTTATAGGGATCATTATTCACACTCTTCTGGATGCTGAACCAGAAATATATACTCAATTCATAATACAAGTAAATCAACAGAAAAGCTATTGCTAAGGAAATATGATACTTTAGGCAGATGTGAAAGATTTAGCTATCCTATATTACTTTTACTGGTATTTATAGGGGGAGCTTAGTTTACAGTTTATTTATTTGAATAATGAGAGTCAGAAAGATACAGTTTGATTTAATGTAGATCTTCAGGCATGACTTGCAGTATTAATGCTTTCATATGTTTGTGCAGACAAAGCTTTATTATTTTAGCATATAAGGATTTAATTTTTACTTGTAAATAAATAAAAACCCATTAGCATTTAGTACAGTGAATTCCAAGCCCTAAACTGGCCATATATGGAACAAAATTTAGCTGGTTCAGCAGGGACTGGCCAAATTTTGATCCATGTGTGGCCACCGTGGTTGACCACAAGTCAATCTATCAATCTACATTTTGGCCTTGGGGGGCCATGGGATGACACATGCTAAAGTCTTAACTTACAACTTGACACCTGGTCAGCCCCATTCAGCATTGACCATTTAATCTACAAGAAGGTGCATGACCTTCGACTCCCACGACCTTTGTCTTGGGAATTTGGAAGAATAATGGCCCCGCCTCTGTAGAGCATTAGCAACACTGATACAGAAACAGAGGTGCTCCATACAGAATCTTACAAAAATATACATTGCACTTGCTAGGAAAAATAACACATTTGCTTAGGTGGTGTAAGCAGTCAGTTATCATCTTTTCTGGGCTCCCTAATTACCCCCTAAAGCTCAGAAAAATATCCAGTATTTTTAGATTTGTGGGAGCATAAGACTTTCAACCACCTTCTTTTCCTCATGCAGTTGCCAGTTCCTGTGTTTTTCAGAAAATATTGTGTGAATAAAGACATGAAAAACTTCAACTGATCAACAGTAGCAGCTACCATTCACTATCCTATAGCTAAATAAGATCAATTGTATAAAATATAGCACTATTAGGAGATAAAATCAACATATTTTTAAAGGGATAATGTATCAAACTCTCCTGGATACTGAGCTGGAAATTTATACCTGATTTGTAATACAAGTAACACAAGAATTTGGAAAGCTTTAGGGGCAGGATTGTGGGGAATACGGGAAAGATAAATACTGGTTGCTTACAATGCTTCAAGTAAAGTGACCCTGTTACTTTGCCCAGCAAAATATAGGTAGGCTTAAAAATATTAATAAGATGCACAATATTTATGCTAAGGCTACTCTCACACTGAAGCGGTAGCCACGGCCGCGGTAAAACCCCACTAGAGGCTCCTTTCACACTGAGCCGCTTTACAGAGGCTAGCATCTTTGTGGCAGTGAGGGGAGCGGTGTATATACCGCTCCTCTACCGCCCCTGCCATTGAAATGAATGGCAATCGCTTCCGAATCGACTGCACACCGCCTCAGTAGCGTGGAGTGCCGGCACTTTTAACCCCTTTTAACCCCTTGTGGGGGGTTAAAAGCGCGGTGCTCCTGGCCGCATAACAGAGCCATATGGCTGGTAAAACTCAGCTAAAACCGCTTCAGTGTGAAAGTAGCCTTAGCAGAGTTTTACTAGCGATATGGCTCCGCTATGCGGCCGGGGGTGCCAAGCTTTTAACTCCCCACAAAGGGTTAAAAAGGTGTTAAAAGTGCCAGCGCTCCACACTACCGAGGCGGTGTGCAGCCACTTCGGAAGCGCTTGCCATTCATTTCAATGGCAGGGGCGGTAGAGGAGCGGTATATACACCGCTCCCCTCACTGCCACAAAGATGCTGCTTGCAGGACTTTTTGTAACGTCCCGCAAGCGCACCAACCCAGTGTGAAAGCACTCAGGGTTTTCACATTGGGGTGGATTGGGGGGGATTTTTGAGCCGATTTACAGGCGCTATTTTTAGATAAATACCGTCTGTAAAGCGCCTCAGTGTAAAAGGAGCCTAAATGTTGCCTAGGAAGTAAAAAAATCAGCTGTTCTGTTTGCAAGAGAATTGGGCACGCTAGTCATTTTATTGTAACCTTGGTCTCTTATATATATGTCAACTGGTATTTTTGGTTATTTGGTCCCTAATCAGACCTCAACTTTTTTTTTTTTTTGGCTAATTTCCTAAGGAGATTTTGATTATTTTTTTCCCTTTATCTGAGAATGAGTATATGTTGGGCTGTCTTCAAAGATTACAGTTAGCAAGTGATATGGGGTTTCAGATTTGGCATTGCACCAAAAATGAAAGTCTGTCTCCACCCAAAACCCGTTTTAAATATACTACTTTTGGATAAAGGTGACTTTTTTGGCAATAGCAGTGTTAGTGTTGTGACCAAGTAATATATAATAGAGAAAGTTTTCACTGTTTTACTGTACATTTTTAAAACAATTTATTTCTGTAATTTTTTTTATAAAGATGTGCATTGAGTGGTAGAGGAATTGCAAGTGCCTAAAAGAAGGCCAGAAAGGGACAAAAACAGCTTCTATTGATAGCTAATGAAGGGAATATGAGGGCCTCAGCCCATTGCTGATAGTCATGGAAGCTGCCTTGTGGTGGCTGCCGGTACCTCACAGACAGTAAATAATCATGAGACTCACTCAAATATATTTGGGTACATTAGAGCTAAATATGTATTTCCTCTTTTTACCAAGAGTGGTGAGGGCTTACTGTAAAAAAATAAATAAATAATAATTACAATTGTGCTAGATACCCATTGGAAATAGTTCACCAGTTCTCTAGTGCACAAACAATTCTGCGTATGGACTTCCAGTTTATCGGCTCAATATATAAATAACAACAAGCCTGTGTTTGAACAACGCCAGTAAAAAGGTCATAAAAGAGATGCTTATTTCTGAACACAATCCTATATATCCTTACAAGGCACCTCTTGGGTGACTACAGCAGTCTCGCTGCAGCATTATAATGTTATAGTGGAGAAATGTATTTATAGGGATCATCTTTTATCATAAAAATAAAATACAAGGCAGACATAAAGATGTCTTTGTGTGCACAACATTCAGTGCAGAGTTTTATTTATCTCATAAAACCATCAGGAAGAAATGATAATAGATTCGCTATTTACTTGCTGTAGGTTAAACCGTGTGCTTGTTCACAATGCACAGTACTGTATGTGGGCCTGCTGTTAGTGCTGCTGGTTGTTAAACAGTGTGATAAAATCATGATCTTTATAGATACTTTAACAAGACACATAATAACCATTTGCTTTGATCCCTTTGCAGTTTGACAAATACCCTACAAAAGTTGACCCCTTCTACCGTCACAGTGTGAGTTTAAAAGTGCTGTGTTAAAATGTTGGCTTATCTCTGTCTGTAGCATGCCGCAAACATCACCCCACAATAACCTGCCAAGATTTCAACGCTTCCCCTAATCATTTGAGCTTTGGCAATATACAAGCTTCATTTGTGTGATTCATTTCTTCTGGAGATGCACTATCCTGTTTTTAATCAAAATTTGTCAGTGCTCATAAACTGTACAAGGAGTCTCACTGTGAGAAAGATGACATACATACAGCGTGAGCTTGTTCCCACTGGGAGAATAATGATCAGCTAGGAATTTTAAATAGGGATTTCATGGGTGTTATAAAACTTACAAGATGAAATTTAAGTTATTCGCATCCAAATCAAATGATGGCTGCAACACATGGAAAGTCTATAATCCAACAAAGTATTTAGATTTGTTAAAGGTTTGCAGAAATTGGGTGATGCAAGGCATATATCTGGTGTGCAGCAGATGGAAAAATAAATAAAATAGCAATATATTACTTCTTGGCTCGGAGTTAGCAATAAAAAAGGTTTTTTTCCTGAGCTACTAAGTTATACCTTTTCCTATGAAACCCTCCAGCAGATAGAAGTGAGCAGTGATTCAAAAGAGTTGTTTGAACCAGAGAGATGAAGAGATGTATGGTGAGATAGTTGTCAGCACTGTTACATTTATTTTGTTATGGATATTCTCAAAACTGGAAGAAATTACATAGCAAATGTGGATTCTTATTGAGTTACTGGGTTTGCTAATGGAAATCTAAGAGGTAGTTAGGAGAAACTGTTAATAAGTACCAAGAGTTGTCAAGAGCATTAGCATGTTAATAACAAGCATGGGCAATACGCTTATCAGTGCCACTTCCTTTGCTACCCTTTCCTGTTACAGTGGTTCAGCAAGTGAAATTTCTTCATCTAATATTTTGCTACATCACTATCTCCTATGATCATTAAATAGAAAATAAGAGAGAGGGTCTCTGTGAAGCTTGTTTTTGCCATCCCCTTGAAGGTGCTACATGGATTTTGGGGTTGATTACCCTTTATTAATGGTAGGAAAAGTTATAGAAACAGGATAAGAACAGAGATTGTTTTGTTCTATCTATTTTTTATACTGCATAGTTGGGTTTCCAAGTGGTTGCTGAAACATATAAAACGATACCTCCCCACCTTCCATATTGAAAGTAGCAATATTGGCAAAATGGACAGTGCTGTATACAATGAGCACTAGCTTAAACAAATTGATTATTACTTTGAGTCACACAAATAAGTCAGATTTATTCGGTCTGTGGCAGAATAATCTTCCTGTTGGTCTTAGTGATATACTGTATATTAATTTCATGTTTTTGACCTAGACATCTTAAGCAAGTGAGATTGTATACTTCTTTATTAATGAAGCCTGTTCTTAAACGTATGCATACAATTACAATTTGTATGTTTCATTTCTTTTAGAACGAACATACATTTAGGTTATAGTACTAGATTTTGCGTGCTTTTGCAGTTGTTATTCTAGATTCTATTATTCTAGATTAGGTTATGTTCTACATTTACCAAAAAGTGTGACTGTGTGTATGGCTGCATAATGAGGTTTGGACTGCATCTGTTCCATATATGATTGTCAGTTCTCTTTTGATTTTAATTTAATTGTTTTAGACACAATAGTTAACAAAAGCACAGCTTTCAGCACATGTTTTACAATTACATATAATTAGGTATGAATAGATATTCAACGTAAACAGGTTCACTTAATTGAGTGCAAAATGTACTGCTTCAGTAAATTTGTCACAAACCTCAGATTGTGCTAATAAATGTCAATTACCTGTAGTTCACCCTATATTGACAATCGGCACACATCACTTTTAATAACTTTATAATCATTTAATTAAATCTCTAGGGTTATGTATAGCCCTACATGTATGAAGACAGTTAATTGTAGGTCATAGGTAATTATAGATTATAGGTAATATATACTGACCACCATTTCCTCTGGAACATAATTTCTTTATAAGGGCAAAAGTTTGGTCAAAGCATTTTAATGCTGGCAGAGAGGGCAGCACATTTATTTAACAAAGGTGATGTATGGTGAGAAGTCCTCCGTGAAGCAGCAGTTTGAAATGTATGTACAGAAGGTACCAGAAAATGTTAGCATGACCCCTAAGAGGTAGCAGCAACACAATTAGTACTGATATGCAAAGACATCATGGCACATGCCTTTTCTAGTCACTGTGCAAAATTATGTTTTACTGTAATCAACTTGTGGCTTATTTATTGTCTTGATGTCTTTATGTTGCTTTTGCAGAATCACCCTTTTTTAATGCAGACTCTAACTTAAATGTTAGGAACTGGAAAGTTACCTTTCCTGGAACTGGGTTCCCTGCAGTACTGGCCACATGTCTAAATACCTTGGTACTTGGTCATGTGATCTCTGCTGAAGTGTAGAGTCAGCATTCAAACCAGTAGCACTCCTCTTCATCAAAAGTCATGTGACCAACTTCCTAGGCCTACAGAAGAGTGTCAGTACTGAGGGGAGTCTGAAGCAACAGTTTTCAGGATAAATAAATATTTCAGCCCTTCTAAAGCCCATAATTTATACCAACAGAAATGTTAAAGCCCAACTGAAGCAACATTTAAAATCGGGCAAGAGCATGTAGTATTGTTCTACAAGCTTTAATTGTCCAGTGCTATCCACCACACTGAAGTTGTTTCTCTGAGCAAATCTGTGATATGCTGGGCATGCAAGTAATGTTAGAACTGCTCAAACAGCAACTCTAGGGGGTTAATTTACTGAAACTGGAGAGAGCAAAATCTGGTGCAGTTGTACTTGGTAGCCAATCAGGTTCTAACTTCAGCTTGTTCGATTATGCTTTAACAAAAAAAAGGAAGCTGGTTCTATGCAGAGCTGCACCAGATTTTACACTTTCTACTATTAGTAAATCAACCCCTAGGTCTCCTCAGTAACTGTTGCTGATTGGTGTACTGTGATGCAGACCTGTTTGGCTGCTGTATGAAGCCAGCTGCTCACACACAGAGAGCAGCTATACTTTTGTGCAGCATATACCATAGATTTGTGGTCTGTACTAGGAGAAAGAAATACTGTAAGTTATAGTTAAAGTATAACTAAAGGCAAAACGTTTTTTTTTTTAGTTTTAGAGTGGAGAGGGATTAGCAAGCTTGTCAATTTTTATTGCTATCTGTACCCCCTTTAAGGAGATTCACCCTCTCTATTTGTCCTGTTTACCATTATCATTGAAAGTGAAAGCAAAAGAAAACCCCACATTGTGGGTTGTCCCCAGAAAATAGATAGGAAATCTTCCAATGGAGTCACTATTTCTGGTGACCGGGGGTTTCCCAACAAATTCCTTTAATTTGCAGAGATTTCCTCTCACTTCCTGTTTGGCTATGGGACAGGAAGTAAAGGGAAATCTCCACAATGGTACAGAGATGGGGGAAAAAATCTGACAGGGGTTATAACCGCCTCTTGTTCTACCCAAAATGAAAAACAAGCTGAGCTTTAACAAGGCTTTATGTTAATATATACGCACAAGATCCCTTTAATGCTTTTTTTAATTTGAATTACTAAGATGGAAAAACAAACAGAAGGAGCTTCTAAGTGCAGTAACACAAGACTTATTTATTGCCCAAGAGACAGAGGCCAGCGTGGAGAGCATGTGCCCAGAAGTGACGAAAAAGGGGACAGGACACATTTTGGAGCATGCAGTTGGCTCCTTCTTCATGGCAATAATAACTGCTCCCCTTTTTCGTCACTTCCGGGCACCTGCGGTCCACGCTGGGCCCGGTTGCTTCCTGTTGAAGTCACTTCCGGGTCCTGCGTTCCACGCTGGTCCCTGCAGCACGCCCGTTCTTCCTGGTGGTTTCTTCTTGCAGCCCCCCTCTGCTTGTCAGCTGGCTGCACACTGGGCTACCCTTAGGGCTGCCTATTACTGGACTTCACATCTCCTTTACTATCATGACCATGATGAGCCTTTCCCCATTTTAACTTCTAGTAAGTGTGTTTTTATCCTTGGGCAATAAATAAGTCTTGTATTACTGTAATTAAAAGCACCTTCTGTTTGTTTTTCCATTGACAGAGATTTGCTTCCCTTTTTGAGTTCTGCTCAAGTGCCATCCTAATCATATGTTTGCCTGATTCACACCACCATCCCTGCGGACCATTCTCTCTGGCCAGTCCTGTCATCCAGAGCACCCTTCTTTCACTACCTTGAGTTTCTATGATGTCTAGAGACACATTTTGAATAAATTATAAATCATATTTATTTTAAATGTTGTACAAAAACAGCAAATTAAATTATGCGGAAACATTTTGCTTGATATACACAATGCAGTTATCCAGAGCAAAGATTTTGGGGCCTGCCCATGATACGACAGCCTTTCTTTTGTGTTTGGACACCTATGTTTTTAAAATTGCCATATATTCTAGAAGGTAGGCAGTCAAGCAGGCAGGAATCAACCGTAAAACCAGAGTGGTCTAAATTATTACTCATCTGAAAATATAGTACATCTTAAAAAATGTGTATATTCCAGTGTACAAATAATCTGAAAGTAATTACTAAGATTAGATAGGAATTATAATTGTTTTATTGGTCAGTAATTATTATCAGATTCTTTTGTCGGAAAGCAAAAGAAGGAAGGATGCGCTTTGTGTATGTGTTTTAGTATATGGAGAGTTTATAGCATAACTACTTCTCGTTGTTGCTTGAGAATAAAGCTGCTCCTTAAATGGCCCATAGATAGCATTAGCAGTGAAAGTATAAGCAGCAAAGCAGACTAATGAAGTCATAATTGTGCATATTCTTTAATTTCTTACACAACACCATTAAACCTTTTAACAAAGTAATTGAGTTTTAATGGAGTGAAATCCTGGCACTCTTAAAGCTTCATTTTTTAATTAGCTTGCTATTTCCCTTGGACTTATTTGGCTTAACATCCCTCCTGCTTTTGATGTACTCTAAATTCTGAAACCACTTAGGCATTCAATCCAATTTAATAATTCATAATTACAAAATCACCTTTTATTTTGGAAGAAAGGAATTCATCAAGGGTATCATTTCTGTGCTAATTAATGTTGAACACCCTTAAAGTTCCCCATTAAGCCAGATTTCCTGACTTGACAGTGGGAACTAATTTTTCAACCCGCATAAATGTCTGCTTTTGGCTTTGCGCTAGTGCTGTGGTTCTGTGTTGTGTTTTGTGTGATTTATCGTTAGCTACATTGTTTTTTTGTTTTGTTTTATTAATTATTATTATTTCTTTTTTTTTTTCAGTTATTTCATTCATACCCTCCAGCTGTATCTGGAATTCCTCCCATGATTCCTCCCACTGGTCCCTTTGGATCACTACAAGGGGCATTTCAACCCAAGGTAAGAAAATGGTTGCTTATCTACGTACATAGGGGATAACAATGAGAAAATAGAAGTAAAATCTAACTCAAATACTACATTGAATTCTTAAGGTCCTGTGATTGTTCTGACACATACAGATTGTCATACAAATGGTATTTTCTATTTTGTATGACATTTTTTCTATGTTGTATGACATAAAATTGTCTACATAGTAGTACATCTAACCCTTAGACCTCACTCTAGGGTAGATAATAGAAAGTTTGTTCTAACAACCATGTACACCAGCAAGAATGTACTGCAACAGGGCTTAAACATACATGCTCAGACAATACAAGTGTGTGTCTATAGAAAGCTCTTTTAATAAAAATAAAATTTTAGTACATAGGATTGTTCCTGCACATTCATCTAACATTTAATATCAATAACTACTTAAAACCAGTGTTGCAGAAAGAGCTAAATATTCAGCTCAAATAAATACATATAAATTGTTTTGTCTTCCAAAGGATTTGTTTATTACAGGAACTTATATAGTGCCATCAATTTTAAGAGGAAGTAAACCCTGATGGGGTTTACTTCCACTATATTCCCCTGCAAAGTAGAAACATAATGGGCTACTATGCATAGCATTTTATCCCATTATGTGTCACTTACCTGCAAACGAAGCCTGCAACGTCCAGCGATGTCCCCTGTGCTGGCAGCGTCCATCTTCAGCCCCTCTTCATTCCGGGGCCGCGACTCCGGCCAGTCACTCAGTGAAGAAATGGCATCACAGCCTGTTTCCTACTGTGCATTCGCGAATCACGCTGTACTTTTTGAATGGTCCCGTCATCTTCTGGGACCTCTGTGTGTCCTAGAAGGCAGCGGGGGGGGGGGGGGGGGGGGG
>BLSH010422254.1:1639417-1670629 GCA_018402905.1 Glandirana rugosa
CCCCCCCCCCCCCCCCCCCCCCCCCCCCCCCCCCCGGAAATTATGTAGATCACTTACCAGGAAGTGGGTACTGTCAAAATCAAAAAGTGCCAAATGTGGCAGTCGAGGTGAGGATGGTTTGAACAAGCAGAGCTTCCGCTTTTGGGTGGAGATCCGCTTTCAAGAGTAAAAAAAATAAATCCTTGATTTGTATTTGTTCCTTGATTTCTACAATATCCTTTTACTGATGTTCTTTTTGAAGAAAAATAATTAATAAATGCTCCACATTTCAGTAAAAGTCAATTATAGTCATGATACTGTATATACATATTTTTTACACTTATATGTTGTAATAAGTGATCTATAAATTGTTTTTGCCATGCTATAGGCATTTTGTATCTTGGCCTTTTGTGTCTTTTAGCCACTAAACCGCTTTTTATTATCAGTTGTCTGTCCCAGAACTAATTGCTAAGCACGTTACAGTTTAAGTATTCCATCCTTTAGCAAAACATACTTGTGTTCTTTGTGTCTCCATTGCTTGTGACAGCAAAGTGGCTCTGAAAGTACAATCTGTACCTGCAATCTAATACAGTGCTGACCCAAGGTCATTGTAATGGACTTAACCTGCTTTCGTGATGTGATATTCAAAGCCAATGTGCACTCTTAATGGTCTGTGAATGTAATAGCAGCCTGTTAGCTAGATGGTCAAAGTTCATAATAAATTATGTAGGACCAGAGGAAGGTATGATTTCCTTCTTTATCCCAAAGTGTAAATGTGAAAAGGTACCAGCCTTAACAGGTTTAATGATACATTAAGCTACGGGCATTGTATCTCTTTTTGGCCACTGCTGTTGGATCATGTTGTGTAAAGAGACTACAGATCCATTTTCTAAAAGGAAAACGAATTACTCTGTTAGCAAGCTGAACATTTTAATATAGCTGAGCTTGCAGCCCAGTGGTAATTGGCAATACAGGACATCTCAGAAGCTGAGCAGTTGAACTGATAACTTTGCGGTAGTGCTGAAGCATCCGTGTGTAATTTCATCTAGGTTAGAGATGGGAGCTTTTCTCATTATCACTGTCCCTGGGGGAATATTGTCTAAGATACTCAACCTACTGACACTTGAAATAAAGAATTGTACAATGACACGGGTGTACAACCTATGGAAAGGTAATACTAACCTTCCGTATGATCTGGAGTTTAGAAGGCCAGGGCTTTATGTTACAGCTTAAAGGTTGACAGAAGGGTGAACCCTGGAAAGATTCATGTTAATATTGCCCCTCATTCCCACTGCCAAACCAGATGATGTTGAGCTTCACTTATCAAGGAAAGTCACACACCATTAGGCCTGAGCTGCCTGAAAATAAAAAAAGAAACTGCCAAGCAGAGGGGCTTGTCAAACACAAGCTAAAGAGATACGAAGTATCACAGGGAAGAAAACTATTTTGTCATTTCCAATTAATTTCACATGTTGTCTCTTTCTCAGACTTCCAATCCCATTGATGTTGCAGCTAGACCTGGAACTGTCCCACACACTCTGTTGCAGAAGGACCCAAGGGTAAGTGTAAGGGAGAGAAACTCAGTCCTTAGTGTCACCATTATGTCAACATCTTTCTGGCCCTCCTGGGAGTGATAAATGTCCTTGTCACAAAGAGCTAGTCAGCCTTACACCTTGTGCTTTCCATAGACTTTGTTACTGTTTTCTTGCTTAAGGGACTTGTTCCATATTATCTTGATTCTCAGACTGAAGTCTTTCTTGATCATTTTTAATGTCATTTTATCATTATTCCTGTCACTCGATGCTCACCCTTATGCTAGTGTGGGTTGCAGAGCTCACCAGGGGATCCTATAGGCTGTTTGACATAATTTAGTGTTCAAAGGACAAGCTTCCTATTATATTTAGAACTTGAGAGTAAGGATTGGAATGAAAATTATTAACTCAGTAAGGATGAGAGGGACTGGATTCAAATTACTAAAGAGCTAATTAGGATTATAGAAAGTGCAGTTTGTCCTCTTTAGAAATGTAAAATGTCCTCTAGATAATTAACACTTGCTTAGAATATGTCACTTCCTTCGCATGCACAAGCTTAGGTATATATTTAAGACACAGCTGTTGGCTTCATTCAGGAGAGGCACAGCTTATCTATTCTCAATAAAATACCTCTAACACAATTTATTCAGAATGGTTCTTAAAGCTACATTACCAAAAGGTCATTGTGTCCCCATAGTCCATTTCATTGTCTCAGTTTCGCAGTAAAATATTTAAACCTCTCAAAAGGAGTATATGGAAGGGCACAAAAAGCAACTCTTCACAATGGCTTAACAAAGAGCATTGGTGTAGAATGCCAGTGAAGATAACACAGCCACCATTTTAAAGTGGCGTTACATACCCATCTCTATGAATTCAGGGCTGTCAAAGAGTAGATCTTTCTCTTGAGAATTCATGAACATTCTCATTTAACCACTTCAGCCCCGGATTTACACCTTTCCTGACCAGAGCACTTTTTGCTATTCGGCACTGCGTCACTTTAACTGATAATTGCGCGGTTGTGGGGCGTTGTACCCAAACAAAATTGACGTCCTTTTTTTTCCCACAAATAGAGCTTTCTTTTGGGAGTATTTGATTGCCTCTGCTGTTTTTATTTTTTGCGCTATAAACAAAGAACTACAATTTTGAAAGAAAACATTTTTTTTTTACTTTTTACTATAATACATATCCAAAAAAACACATTTATTCATCAGTTTAGGCCAAAATGTATTCTATGTATTTTTGGTAAATAAAATCGCAATAAGCGATTATTGATTTGTTTGTGCAACAGTTATTGCTCTACAAACTATGAGAATTGATTTATGGCGTTTTTATTCTTTTTTTTTACTGGTAATGGTGGCAATCTGTGATTTTTATCGGAACTGCGATATTGCAGTGGACAGATCGGACACTTTTGACACTTTTTTGGAACCATTGACATTCATACAGCGATCAGATCTAAAAATAGCCACTGATCACTGTATAAATGTCACTGACAAGGAAGGGGTTAACCTGTAGGGAGCAATCAAGGAGTTAACTGTGTTCCCTCACTGTGTTCTAACTCTATGGGGGCTGGGCTGGCAGGGGCATGACAGATCTAACTGATTACAGGGATCAGTATATCACTGTCATGTCCCCTGACAGAACAGGAAACCGCTGTGTTTACATTGGCGGTTCCCCGTTCTGCCTCTTTATTTGGCGATTGTGGGTCGCAGACGGACATCGAGTCCACCCGACCCACGGCCACACTCACGCTGCGTGCGGCGGGCATGAGAACGTGTGCTGGCAGTGCGCGCCTGCCCTCAACTGCGGCTGCGCGAATCACCGTAAATATACGGTGATTCGCACAGGGCTGCCAACCTTCTGCCATATATGTACAAGAGGCGTTCGGGAAGTGGTTAAAGCGGTATTAAACACTAAACCAGATATGTAATATAGCAAAGCTTACCAATCATTACATGAGGTGGCTGCATTCGTTTTTTTATTTTAGACTTTTTACCTCTGTTTTCACCTGGTGATCTGGCCCGTAACACATAACCTGTATTAGAGTGCCCCCCTTCTTGATGAATGAGCATGGCTGGCACCTTTGGACAGCAGCATTGTCAGTCTGAGGGAAGGGGTGTGAGATGTACTAGCAAATTTAATTTCGCCAACACATCAAAGCCAAACTACAGATAATACTTTATAAACAGTTACAGCAAACTGTTTGTTTCTTTTTAAGATAAAGGCGTTATAAAAATAAATAAATGCTGATCGTTGTAAGCACCCCTGTCAGTGGTAAATGGTTTGTCTCATCCCTGTAACTGATATATCTGCAAGAGAGCTTGTTCTTTTGAAGCATAACAGACTTACAGGCCAGATCAGCTGTTGAAACTAGAAGAAAAAAACAAAACAAATGCAGCCATCACATCTAAGAACTGGTAATCTGCAATATAATACATTTTTGTGTTTGGGTTTAAAGCTGCTTTAAATAATCTAGGCTGTTCCTTAACCCAGTCAAATGCTGCCCTCTTACCACCATGTGCATTTCAACCTCTATTATTTTACTGTAGAGCAGTTACTGAAAGGCTCAGGTTTAGGCTGTAAATAATTTAGTGTAGCTTTTTGATGTAATTTTTCCGCATACCATGTTGAACTAAAGACTAACAAAGTTTGGACTCTCAAGGGATGCGGCTTTTCATGGGAAGTATGCTTGAATTAGCTGTCAGCAAGAAATAGCAATTTTTGACATATATAAGGTATATGCATCTCCAGGATATGTACAGAATGTCTGTAGCTTGATCATTATTAGAAGAATTGCACAGTCTCTTTCAAGCTGATCCATATGAATATCTCACAAATCACGCCAAAAGCCTGCATTGCTGCTAATTACTGTGTGGAGAAAATGTATGCAGGTCTCTTTTTATCTACTGGTACTTACTATTCTCTTTTAATTGCTGTCATACAATCCACAGTATATGATATAATTTACAATAATTAGCTTTATTGCTGTCGCCATTTTGGTGGCATGTGAAATCTAATAATGGAAACAGATGAAATCTAGAAATAGTGTGTTATAATAGCATTATAAGGTTCAGTTTGCAGTGGGATGGAAGGATTATCAACATCTGTGGACTATTTTGTCTTTAACTAAAGGCTTGAACTGTGATTATTTCTAATATTAATATCATTGTTGTTTATTAAAACTTAAAAGAGATGTACGAGAATCCGTTTTTTTTGTAGAATCATACTTACCTAACTGGATGCAGCATCAGCCCCCCGTTGGCTTAAACACACAGAACCCAGTGAGCAAACACAGCTGATTGCTAGATTCTCACAGCTCAGTGAGCAGAAAGATGGTGACTGTCAGTCGCTAAGAGGCTGAGCCGCGTGCCAGTCCAGGCATGTGGGTGGTGGGTCCTGACCATATGGTCACGATCTTTGCCAAGCCTGGACTGGCTCTGTGGCATCAGCAGACAGTAGACTTCAGCCCTCTGCCTGCTGAAAATGGGTCACAGGATTGCAGAACAAACTGCACTCCTGTGATTCCCCAGGAGAAGTACAGCCAAATTAGCTTTCGCTGTACTTGTCCTTTAAGTGTATCTAAAATAAAAAACAGAAAACTTAGTAAGATGTATCCCTTGTGCTTATTCTTCATCTTTTAGTAGAAAATCCTCCTCAGTCTATGCCAGCTTCTATAAATGAAATATGCTCTATTAACTGGTTGCCGTCCAGCTGCCACAGTTGTACTGCGGCAGGTCGGCTCTCCTGCGCAAACCGCCGTCATTGTACGTCGGCTGCGCATGCGTGATTTGTGGGCCCGTGCCCGCAGGTTGGGCTTACTCAACCCGCAGTCACCTTCTACAGAGGCAGAACAGGGATTCGATGTAAACAAGCGGATCCCCGTTCTGTCAGGGGACATGTTAGTCGGGATCAGTTAGATCTGTAATGCCCTGGCCAGCCCAGCCCCCACACAGTTAGAACAAAGTGAGGGAACACAGTTAACCCCTTGATCGCCCCCTACAGTTTATCCCCTTTCCTGCCAATGACATTTATACAGTAATCAGTGGCTATTTAAAGATCTGATCACTGTATAAATGTCATTGGTCCCAGAAAAGTGTCAAAAGTGTCCACTGCAATGTTGCAGTCCCGATAAAAATCGCAGATCGCCGCCATTACTAGTAAAAAAAAAAAAATGCCATAAATCTATTCCCATGGTTTGTAGACACGATAACTTTTGTGCAAACCAATCTATATACGTGTATTGGGATTTTTTTTACCAAATATATGTAGAAGAATATATATCGGCCTAAACTGATGAATACATATGTTTTTTTATGTATTTTTTTTTTGGATATGTATTATATCAAAAAGTAAAATAATGTAATTTGTTCAAAATTGTCGCTCTTTGTTTATAGCGCAAAAAATGAAAACCACAGAGGTGATCAAATACCTCCAAAAGAAAGCTCTATTTGTGGGGAAAAAAACGTCAATTTTGTTTGGGTACAACGTCGCACGACCACACAATTGTCAGTTAAAGTCAGTTATTCCAAAAAGTCCTGCAAGCAGCATCTTTGGAGTGGTGCGGTGAGCGGTGTATACAGCACTCCTACACCGCCCTTACCATTGAAATCAGTGCTTCTGAGGTGGCTGTACACCGCCACGGAAGCGTGGCATGCTGGTGCTTTCAACCCCTTTTTAACCCCTTGTGGGGGGTCAAAAGCGGCCCGCTGCCGCCCGAATAGCAGTGCTTTACCGCTACCACCTACCCACCCACCCCAGTGTGAAAGTGGCCTTAGAGCCAATTGTCCCCCTTTGACCATAATCACCTTTAGATAAGACCATGATAAATGTTTGCCATTATATAACATTGATTATACATCAGTTGACCTTTTGTCACACTTTCGACTTATCTAGAGAGTCTTGCACAGAGAAAAAATACTATGTTACCAGAGAGATAAAATAAGCACATCTTTCATCACTGAACTGTAGGTTAAAAGTTCCAGTGCAAGCATTTTTCAAGCATGTCAATATATACTTCCACCACTGTCCACTAGAGGTTGGGCCTCTCTCAGCTTATAGAGAGATTGTTGATGTTTAGGCCTTGTTTACACTTGTGTTTTGGGGGCAATAGAAGCAGCTGAGACAATTTTTTACCACTCTTATTTATGCTGCAAAGGCAGTGGAGGGGGGGGGGGGGGGGGTTGCACATGCCAAAGCCTGAATGCTTTGCAAACACTATCCCTACTGTCACGTTCAGCTGGCAGTACCACCTGCTGAATGTGACCCACACGCAATCCACACAGCTGCGGCTTGTTAGTATGGAGTGGAAACACGGACCACTATTCAGGGAGCTTAAGCAGGGAAAGACATAGGTGCAAGTGTTCCTCACATGACTTAAAGAAACAGACATAGGTTGAAAGCCTTATGTCTGTGGTTGGCCCTTGACTTTGACAGCCAGCCAGTGCAAAATCTGATCTGTCAGGTTAAAAAAAAAATGTTCTGTTTCCCAATACTATAAGAGCCGGTTCACACATAGGCAATCCGACTTCAGGGGCGACTCAGCGTGACCCCGCACAGCGCAACTTCAGTGCAGCTTGCAAACAACATCTGTAATAGAAGTCAATGCAAGTCGCTTGAAGCCGCCCCCAAAGTGGTACAGAAACCTTTTTCTAAGTCAGAATGACTGGAGTCACTCCTATTAGAACGGTTCCATTGCAATGCATGGAGCGCGACTTGTCAAGCGACTCAAGTCGCCCCTGTATGAACCGGCTCTAAGACTCTGGGCAACTGATCCAATCAATTAGAATAGGAAAAAAAGAGAAAAAGGAACACCTAAATAAATCTATTCTATTTCTTTAAATAGATAATGTGCTTTTGTTTGGTATTTTTGTTGACTTTTTATGATAATTTGCAGGAGGGGATCACTATAAACAGCTGTAAATTGTGATCAATAGAATGATATGACAGTATTGTACTGTAGGTAGAAGAATTAGTGTCTTTATCTAGCTGTAACAAATAAATTTTTTTGTCTGTAAGCCTGTTGTCCATTGCGATTTTTCTTTCCAAAGCAAGGCGGGTTCCCTGTGGTGATGGAGTGGAAAGAGTTTGTGCATGAAATGCAGTATTTGTTGTTGTTGTAATGATACAGTCCCGTATTCCCAGAGCTGCTGTATTATTGAGTGTGCTGATGAAATATTGATGTAATTGGTGGATTGGAGTCTCTTGATTTCCAAGTCTGGTTTGTACAAACAGGAGTATATATTCAAAGGATTTAGCTATGCAGACAATGGCAAGTGGTATTTATGTTCATTTTAAAAACTATATCATTTTCTTTCTCTGTATTGTATGAAGATGAATCGGTGCCCATCTTCCCACTGCAGCTGTTGTTAGACTGCCAGTCATTAATGCTAAAGTGGCTGTTGAGCAGTGGAAAATATAGTTTTAGTACATTGACAGCTAAGGAGTTAAGCATCGTATTTCTTCATTTTCTTTCTGAACCACATACTGCATGTTACAGGCAAAACATTGTTCCAGAATATTGCAGGAGCTTTATTTAAGGATGAATATTTTACAGCTGAAATGCTTATGTGGCAGCAGCTATGTGGCCACTTGTCAGTGTTCCAAACCACTTTTCTTTAGCTATTGATTTCTTGTTAAAACATAGCCCAAGGGTCTGTAATAGGATAACATTTTCATATGTCCTTTACAGATCTAATTAAAGTGTACCTTTAGCCCTGGTTCACATAGGTGCGATGCGGGAACCCTGCGAATCCACTGCAGGTTCCTGCATCGCACCCGACTCGTACGGCAGTTCACACTGCACTATGCGAACTGAAGGGAGGTGTCAATACATTGTTAATGACACCCCCTTTTCAGCTCGCATATCACAGTGCGAACTGCAAACCCTCACAGGAATCGGAACGCATGGGTATGAACACCCATGTGATCCGATTCTGGTGCGGGCCAAAAAAAGGATCCTGTGCGAGTTTGGTCTGAATGCGATGTGATATCAGCCATACTATCTGTTTGGCTGAAATCGCATTACACGGACATCGCATATGATTTGTACTGCAGTACGGTGCGAATTATATGCGATCTCACAGAGCGCACTAATGTGAACCAGGGCTTAGGCAATGCATTTTTTTTAAGTTAGGAGGGGAAAGGTTAGACACTTTCAATTTTTTGTTGGCTAAGTTTCCACTCTATTTGTACTGGTGATGATTGTCACTTAACAGTAGATATACCATATTTTTGAGTTGTGCCAAGAACAAGAGGTAAGGGGAAAACCTATGATTGGGGACACCTGTTCCAGGGGCAAATGTTTAACAGGGGAATTTCCCTTACTTTGGGAAATTTCCTGTAACTCCCCTGTTGCATCTCTAGGACAGGAAGTGAAAGGAAATTTGGTACACAGACAGCAAAAAAAAAAAAAAAAAAAAAAACTGACAGGGATTTTAACACTTCCCTACTTTATCCAAAATATAAATAAAAAAGTTTTGGCTGTAGATCTTTTTATTTGCCTTTGGCCTGTATGTGTATATTAAAGTGGGATTCCACCCAAAAGTGTCTAATCCCCCCCCTCTGGTGCCACATATGGCACCTTTCAGGGGGGGGGGGTCTCGGATGTCCCTACTTCTGTGAGACGGGCCACGGCAAAGTACATCAGCAGCTCGGTCCCCCTCCTCCCACCCCTTCTGCCGAGCCAGTGAGAGAGTGCAGCACACTTCGCACATGCACAGTAAGGACCTAGACGTAAAGCCGAAAGGCTACACTGCCAGGTTCCCTTACCCGACGGCTGATGGAAACATCAACTAAGGTGCCAACATCGCTGGACTCCAGAACAGGTAAGTGTCCTAATGTTAAAAGTCAGCAGCTACAGTATGTGTAGCTGCTGACTTTTCACTTTTAAAGGGGTGGGCGGACCTCCTCTTTAACCACTTCAGCCTCTGCGATGTACCCTTACATCTCCAGGTTGAAGGGGTTATACCGAGAGGATGCATCATCTCAGTATTTTTTTTTTTCGTTCAGCTATGCTCTGTAGTGTAAAAGCAATCCTAGTGGCAAATTATCTGCCGAGTTGCTTTTACAGGCGACAGAAGGGGCTAAAGCCCGCTGTTGGCTGATGTCACTCAGCCAATCCAGGCTCAGGAAAGATCCCAACTTTACAGTCAGGATCCACCCTGATGCCTGTACTGGGAGCTGGCTCAGCCACTCAGTGAGCTGCTGAGAGCCTGCGCCAGCCGCTTCCACTCCCTCCACAGCCTAGTACTTCAGTGAGCTCTGGAGGTGCAGACCAGAGAGCTGGTGATTGACAGTCTTCGGCTCTCTGCAGGCTAAAGACCGAGAGCTGAGTGATCAGCAGTGTTTGAATGCTCAGTTCCCAAGCTTAGAGGTGATGGAGGACAGTTGTAGCTGGGATTGGTGCTCCAGCCATCTAGGTAAGGAAGATCGTTTATTCTTTTAAAAAGCCATACTTCTCTTTTAGGCCCCTTTCACACGGGTGCCTCCGCTTGCTCAGTGGGGGATCACTCCGATGATCCCCACGGACAGGTCTGTCTCTGCTCACTGTGCAGAGCGGAGATGGATCTAGTCCCGCTCTCCTCTATAGGGAAATCAGGTGAAACTGCCCTGTCTGTCTGTTTTTACCTGATCATCCACCAGGTGGATGGAAAATAGCTCCACCATCTGTCTGTCTTTGGTGGACAGGATCATATAGCAGCGGATGTCAGCGGACATGTCACCACTGACATCCGCCGCTCCATAGGGGTGAGTGGAGGGTCCGATCAGATCCGCCTGAAAAATTGACAGGTGGACCTGATTGGACAGCCCATGTGAAAGGGGCCTTAAGCACTCATTTTTGTGCACACACTAATATGTGTGTTAACGTACAGTACCACTTATGGTGGTTCTTTGACATTTGAATGGCATCACCACACAGTATAAACAAATGCATCCATCCCTCAGTGTACCACGACACATGAAATAAAGAATACATGCATTACCTTGCAGCGCGGTAGAAAAATGTGTCTCCCAAGAAAATATTTCTGCCTCTGAAAACAAAGGCAAAACATTTTCAATTTCATTACGTTTGTTCATTATCATCTCTTTAGGAGATTTTTTCTTTATACTCACACAATTTCCATATAAGTACCTTAGTCCTGATTAAGAAAGATTGTCCTTGTCTAATACATACATCAATAAAGACTGCTGAAAAATCTCTGAATATCAAAACAGCAGCTGTCAAGTGTTGACAACCCAGCATGTCATACTTGTCAATGCCAAGCATCCCACATTGTATTTGAGAAAAAAGGCATATTGTGGAAAACATGCCAGTGGCCTTGGCTATCATACAAATGCAGACTAGAATGTAGAAGAATGCAGATATGATTTAACAATATATTTTCTTCATATATGCATATGAATATACTTGCTAACACAATTATTTCACTTTAGCAATAACTGTATATTTTATTATTTGAAGAAGCTGTTACTAATCAAATTTATATTGGATGTTATTTTGTGGAAACTGACTGTTTTTTAAGTGTTAAATTTGAAAATAAAATTGCAGCATTTCAATACCTTTTCATTATAAACCAATAAGCATGTGCTAATTAAAATGATTGTCTGAGTGACAGGCATGTAACCAAGTTGTCATTTTCTCTTCACAGTTGACAGATCCTTTCAGGCCTATGTTGAGGGTAAGCGTTTTTTTGGCATATGAAACATAGATAAATTCATGGATTTTATTGGATAAACAAATTTCTGATTATGTCCATGGTGCAGGCAGTTCTTTTGTAAGCCTTAAATATGGGGCACTTGTCCAGTTTTAAATGGATAATATCCCAAATTCATCAAAAATCTGCCATGAAAAAAGTCACTTTGACTTTTACTAGCTTTTTCATATAACCAACCTGATGGTTCTTACCATTGCTTTGATTATCTATGCATAGAAGATAAGTGGGCTTGTTTAAAAATGGCTTTGTAAAGAGCAGTAGTGTGTATAGCATGACATCCATTTACGGTAACCAGGTAATGCATCATTCAAGGGAAAAGGAAAAGAAAGCATTTGATAACACCAAGAAATCAGAAGTATTAGCTACATAATGGAAACTACAAAACTACTGTCTAAAGCCCTGGTGCCCAACGCTTGCCTTTGGCAGTAAGATCCCTTTCACACTAGGGTGTTTTTCAGGCGCTTTAGCGCTAAATATAGAGCCTGTAAAACACCTGAAAACTGCCTCTGCTGTCTCCCCAGTGTGAAAGCCTGAGTGCTTTCACACTGGGGCGGTGCGCTTGAAGAACAGGAAAAAAAGTCCTGCAAGCAGCATCTTTGGGGCAGTGGAGAAGTGATGTCCACCACCACCCCTGCCATTGAAATGAATGGGCGCTGCTTTGGAAGCAGCGCTAAGCGGGTGCTTTTAACCCCTTTTTAACCTCTTCTGGGGGGTTAAAAGTACCCCACTAGTGGTGACAGAGTGCCGCTATAACAGGGATAAAGTGCCAAACTAAAACTAGCGGTGCTTTACTGCTACCGCCCCCACCACCCCAGTGTGAAAGTAGCCTTAAGTGGCTACACACTATAAGAAAATCGTGCAAAGTTTCGTCTGATTTTTCTCATTGTTTCACAGCAAATCTGAACCGATGAAAGAAAATTTGTATGAAAATTCTCGTACGAAAAAGGCTTTTTTGATGTTTATTGTTTCTGATCATGCGCAGTCTTTATTTTCTGATTTTTCTTGTACAAAAGCATATGAAAACCATACACATTAAACTAAAAGCGCTTGTTCTTTTCCCATCCCCCAAAAATTTGGAGTTCGTCCCTCCGCAAATTTTTGTACGAAAATTCGGAATCGATTGTCGAAAGTTGTGTACACACTATACGAAAATTGTACGAAAATTCTTTGGGCGAAAATGTTCGCCCAATTTTCTTATAATGTGTACAAGCCTTTACTGTGACTCTCAGAGCCATTGATGACATTGGTCTGTGTTTCTGTTACCCAGGTGCTTGCTGAGAGAAATATTAAATGGGGCACACGTCATTTTAAGGGGTCTCTAGGGAGCACAAATATGGCAGCATTGCTTTGTAAAGTGGCTGTAATAACTGTGATAGCCTTTTGATAATGTTAGGGACCACACTTGAAGCCCTCTATTTCACAATGTTAACCAATACTGATCTAAAAATTAATTGAGCGTAGACAGAATGGGTCATTTTTAGATATATTACATCATATCTGAAGAATTACTCAAGAATGGCCATCTTGATGGTGACCAGGCTAGTGAAAATTGATCTGCGTCTACAGTACAACTCTTTACACAATGTTAGAATTGCAGGCTTAGACAGATGTAAATATAGTTACCTTCCTTCTTGATGTAAACCAGCAAAGTTGTTCTCATTCTCGTCATTCTCATAGTTGGCTATAACACACTTGTAGTACACATGAAAAAAAACTCTACGCATTGCAAAATACTAAAAACCTAAAAAAAAAAAATTAAATGTAAATGAACGGCCTAAAAACTTAAAGTGGCAAACTAAAGGCAAAACTGTTTTTTTGTTTTGGATAGAGTGGAGAGAGATTACAATGTCTTTCAGTTTTTATTGCTGTCTGTGCCCCGTTTTCACCCTCTCTATTTCTCCTGTTTACTGTTTTCAATGAAAATAAAAGTAAAAGAAAATCTTACATTTTGGGTTGACATCAGAACAGTAATAGAGGGTAAATCTTCCAATGGGGATGCTAGTTTTGGTGACCCTAGTGACATGCCAGGATTAACTATCTTTGGAAAAATGTCTTCTTACTTCCTGTTTTGGCGATGGAACAGGAAGTGAAGGGAAATCTCCCCTATTGGACCCAGATGGCAAAACAATTGACAGGAGTTATAACCCTTCCTCTATCCAAAATGAAAAAAAAAAATGTTTACCTTTAGTTACACTTTAATGACTGTCTTCAGCTGTGAGATTTTAGTAGATCCGATTTTTAAAATGTAATGTAACTATATTTCTTTTTTCATCTGACAGAAACCTGGAAAATGGTGTGCCATGCACGTGCATATTGCCTGGCAGATATACCATCATCAACAAAAGGTCAAAGTAAGTATCAGCCTGCCTTTTATTTGATTCAAATATACTATTCTTAGTACTCTATTTCCTGATATTTAGTGTTTTTATTATTTATTTGGACTTTACATAGTTCTTAGGAAAATGGCAGACCTGAACCAATAATGAAAACTGGATTTTAAGAACAAACACTAAAGCAATTGTCCCTTCTTAAAAGCTAACTCCATCTTTCAGACCATGTTTCATGGTACACCTATGTTTAAGTTGTAACAGGAAATATGGTCAACATGCACAGGACTTTCATACTTCAGTGAGCAATCCCAGGAAAACATGAAAACAGTGGGTTGCACACTACTGCAGACGTTTCAAACATTTCAATATTAACGTTTGATGGAAAGCTGATAGAAAGTTTCCAAAATTGTCAAGTGTATAATCAGCTATCAAGTTATACAATTCAATGTTTTTTTTTTGCCCATGCAATTATACCCTTTTGCAGCATTGTGGCATTAAAAATGTTGATTTTGATTTTGAAACATTATACTAGTATCAAATATTCCTTTAGTTGATTTTAGCTGTGGTAAAAATCTAATTACACTTTTCATTAAAAATATAAACAGAGTATCTCCCCAAGCATGCTATGCCTTTCATGTACGATTTCATGTTTGCGAGATAGTAGACTATAAATAATGCTTGCTGGTACTTTATAGCTCCCAGAGGCATTGTAGAAACATTAATTAACTTCCTTTCTGTTCATATAATACATAATGGAATTTGAAAGCACATTTTCTCATCTTACTAAGATTGTCTGCTGTGTATGTCTACACTGCAACGACAAATGATCCTATTCTATATGTCTCAGGCTACTGCAAAGCATGCATTGGGCCTGATTTACTCAAAGGAAATGCATAGGAACTAAAGCCTAGTACACACTGCTAGTTTGTTTGTTCGTTCAACCCAGCGGGCTGGATGAAAAAAAAAACACCAGCTCAGGTCGCAGCCACTGTTCTAACAATTCAATGTTAGTACAGCGATTTTCCCTGCTGTTCTATTGTGTTCTGACAGGGACCCCCCACTCCACACCAGGACACTCTGGTCAGCACTCTTAGCCATTGGCTGAGAGCTCTGATCGGGAGCCAGTAGGCAGACCTTTTCAGTCATGCCCCTTTGACAAAAGCCAACCATCGGACTAGCTACAGTACACACGAGTCAAATGTCGGCCGGTTTCTATTGAACAGGTGATGTTTCCCGACATTCGGTCCATCTGTACGGGCCTTTAGAGTGGAGGAGTCATTATGTAGATAATTGGCATGCTTGTGTTACCAGTCTGTAGGAACGTTTGCACACGCAGTGTACACAACCTCTCAAAGCTGTACTCTGGGCTGCACCTATCCTCCCACACACCCTCCACCCTTCTAGCTAATTGCTAGCTTAAGAAAAACCCTACCTAAATGCCCCGTTAACTCACCTAGATCTGTGGTCATATGATGTTCAAGTCCTTCCTCTCTGCATTGGAGTGTTGTTCTTCAACTGTTTACATCACTGCGTGCGTAACATGGACACTTCTTTTTCCACTGTCGGTATCCTCTCAGGATTTAGAAGAGAGTCTGACTGCAATTATATCAGCATGAGGGGGATTTTTAGGACTGGCCTGTATGGGTACATCTGCAATGGTAGATTACCGGTCCCCTGTTCTTGGAAATTATGCCAATGAGGGACCCGAATGACAGACTTCAACAGAAAATGAAAGAAACAGGAGAAATAAGGGGGTGATGGGCCATTTAATGTGTACATACTTATGTGCTTTAAAGAGGAACTGCAGTTTGCTCACATAATTTGTAATGAAAACATCTTTCCCATTCTGAAGCTTCCCTCCAACCACTTTGCATATTATTCTATATATACTGTGATTCTGTACTTGCCAAATATGCTGCAGAAATCTCCCTCCACCAAGTCTGGTTGCATCCATTTTAACTGTGGGCATCTGAAGCTGCTGCCTGTTCACTTCCTGGATTTACACAGACACACAGAGGCACACCTCCAATTCTGCAGCCCTGCAGCTCTCATTGGCCCTCTTATGACTCATCCCCCCTCCCTTCCTGGCAAACTGGCAAAGAGTGAGAGAGAGGGAACTGTGCATGATGTCATAAGCCTAGGCTAATGACCAGACGAGAATGAGGAAGTCACTTGTAGCAGTTCGGGGAGTTGATGTGGGTGTGTGCGAATGCAGATAACTCTTCAGTCTGCAAAACAGGTGTAAATGTGTCATTCCTGTCTTGCAGCATGCCAAAGAATAATGGCTTACTGCAAGTCTACAGAGGAAGGGCTATAGGAGGTTATTGTGGAGGTGTTTTCTTCATGTGTAAATGAATCAGATCACAGAGAGCAGGGCTCTGGGAGGGCGGGATCTGAGGGGTGGGATTCTCCCTGTTAACACTGGGCAGGACTGCCTTCTAATTGTGATTAAGTCAATCCTGTCCAACAGCAGCACAGCTAGCTATCAGAACAGGCTTTGTATGAAGGGGTTTCCTTTTGAATAATGCTGGGATCTGTGAGGGGGGACTTGGGAGGTTTGGACTCTTCCTGGGCGGGATTGAATGCTAATTAAGATGTATTCCATCCCACCCACCATCAAAGCTATGAAGGAAGTTACATCATTTTCAGACTCTGAAAGACTACAGAGGGGTGTGTTCTAGGCTAGAGATTGAGCAGGAAGCGGCTGTAAGGCCCACAGTTTACATCTAGACTATACAGAGTGCCACATGGCACAAAGCTTCAACTAAGCCCACAATATCAGAGGATCTGCAGACAACAGAGCAACATGGTACAGAGGTATGATCTATGCTGGGACTGATCAAGAAAGTTGGAGTTCAGCTTTAAGGTTGTCTTAACAGAATATAGAGGCATGTCCATCTTCATGGCGAGTCACTGAACTGGAAGAAGCATGCAGGATGTGAGTTGACACTTTACTGGCAGCATGCTTGTCCCTGGTCAAAAAACAATAGTAAATCCAGCATGAGAAAAACAACATCAGAACCATAATATTTAAAACCTAGTCAGCAGTGGTAATGTATGCATTTCTGTCTTGACAGAGTCACATAAACATCATATAAAGCCCTCAGTGGAAGTTGCTTTAAAACTGAAAACTAGTTTTCATAGATGGTACTTTTATCAAATATTAATTTTTGCACACTTCAGTATGAAACATTGAAACGGATTACTGTATGTGCAGAAATACATACTTCTTTCAAATGTAAGCACTTAGAAATGCACAGCCGTTACGAGTTGATTTAATGAACATGGATCATTTTCTTTCAATACATAAATTTGGGATTCCATTGATTGCTGCTTGGCCTCTTTGCCCCAGAATACAATTTATTTACGTTTAATTATCCAGAGCTGGAATGTATGCTTCTGTTTAATTTAAGCAAGGAGAATTTTCCCCCAGAGACAGCAGTAACCAAATAAGAAAAACTATTAAAATAACAGCTAATTCACACAGGAGTTCATAAATAGACTCCAATGATCGCTTTTGTGCTTTCCCTAAAGCAAAAGCGTAAAGGAATCTGTACTATAAACATAGTATCCATCTTCAATATTCTATCTATCTATCTATCTATCTATCTATCTATCTATCTATCTATCTATCTATCTATCTATCTATCTATCTATCTATCTACCTATCTATCTACCTATCTATCTATGGTATGCCGTTTACAAGACTTGGCTAAAAAAAAGTCATAGGTGCAAGTTTACCATTTCAACATAACACTTTGAGACTGTCTTAGGCAAATTAAAAACACATAGAAATATGTGACTCCCATAATGTTTGCTAACACCACCTAAAAGAAAATATTAAAACTGACCAGTAGAACACTCAAAAATCTAACCCACCTTAGTGATACTTCAGGCAAGACTGATAAAGCTCACGCACCTTCCTGAAGTCTATTTTCTTCCTATATCTACATGCAAGATACACTGTTCTCCTGTGCCACAAATGTGCCAAGTGAAAGCCTTCTATCTCTCATTGTAGAGCAATCAGCACATAGTAGCAATGCAGGAGCCTGCTGTTGTGCTCTTATGTTCTGAAGTCCTACTGCTATTATGTTATGCCAAATGTACACGATTGAAAATTCCTAGTTTGGATTAACATATTTGCTTGCTTTCCAATATTGAGATACAGTATGTTACACAAATAAATTTTGTCATTTCATCATAGAATATTATTTTTGTATTACTGGTTCTGCACAGGGTAAACTTTTGTGTGAATATGTGTTTACTATTTTGCCTTCAAGTCATGTTTCAGCAATTTATTCTGTCTTACTCCGTCTGTCACTTCTGATAATATCAGATTTAAAAAAGTGTTATTTTCAATTACAGCACACACAAAGATAGTTTTTGCAATTTCAAGGTGTGAATGTGCCATTTTGTATGGTCTTTGAAGTCTCCTTTTTTATCCACCCACGGGGGAAATCTCAATTTCAGACATGCTTTCTATTTTAGAAACAGATGCAAACAGATCCTCACAAGCTGGATTTTGGCCTAAAGCCTGAGTTTTTGAGCAGGCCACCAGGTCCGAGCCTCTTTGGAGCTATTCATCATCACCATCCACACCCCCATGACTTGGCACGCCCTGCAACACTGTTCTCTGCTGCTGGTGGGTATAAATCTAATTGCATATACAGCTATTGAGCTTATGGTCTATTAACATGTAGGGCCATAGAGAGCTAGCCTAAACTAGTATACTATCTCTGAATAGAGGGAGTTTAATTTGCCATGCTAGATTATGTATATTATTGTTCATTAGAACCTATATGGTTAACAGGTGCTTGGGAAAAGTTGTTATAAAATATATTTCAATATTTTGTAATATAATTTTAACACTGGACATAAACTTTAGTGATATATATATATATATATATATATATATATATATATATATATATATATATACAGTATATACACTACTGTGCTAACATTTTATGCAGGTGTGAAAAATGCTGTAAATTAAGACTGTTTTCATAAGTGTCAATTAGTTAATTTTATCAATTAGTAAAATAGAAAGTAAATGAACAGAATCAGATTAAATCAATATTTGGTGTGACCATCCTTTGCATTCAAAACAACATCAATTCTTCTTGGTAAACTTGCCTTGCACACAGTTTTTGAAGGTTTTTCAGCAGGTAGGTTGTTCCAAACATTTTGGAGAACTAACCACCGATCTTCTGTGGATGTAGGCTGCCTCAAATCCTTCTGTCTCTTCATGTAATCCCAGACAGAATCAATGATGTTGAGATCAGGGCTCTGTGGAAGCCAATCACTTCCAGGACTCTTTATTCTTCTTTATGCTGATGATAGTTCTTAATGACGTTGGCTGTATGTTTGGGGTGGTTGTCCAGCTGCAGAATAAATTTGGGGCCAAACACATGCCTCCATGATGGTATGGCATGATGGATAGGTATTTGCTTGTTTTTTCAGCATTGAGGAAACCATTGATCCTGACCAAATCTCCAACTTTATTTGCAGAAATGCAGCCCCAAACTTACAAGAAACCTCCATCATACTTCACTGTTGCCTGCAGACACCCATTATTGTACCGCTCTCCAGCCCTTCGGCGAACAAACTGCCTCCTGTTACAGCCAAATATCTTGAAAATTTGATTCATCATTCCAGAGCACCTGCAGTCATTTTCTGCATCCCAGTTCCTATGTTTTTGTGCATAGTTGAGTCGCTTAGCCTTGTTTACAATACAGAGGTATGGCTTTTTGGCCACGATTCTTCCATGAAGACCACTTCTGGCTAGACTTCTCTGATGAAGTTTCACTGGTTTCCACCAGTTCTATGCTGATGGCACTGCTGGACATCTTCCAATGTTGAAGGGAAGTAATCATAATGTGTCTTTCATCTGCTGCATTAAGTTTCCTTGGATGACCACTGTGACTACAGTCCTCAGTATTGCCCAATTCTTTGTACTTCTTCAAAAGAGCTTGAACAGCACTTCTTGAAACCCCAGTCCACTTTGAAATCTTTCCCTGGGGGAGACATTGCTGATGCAGTATAACTGCCTTGTGTCTTATTGATGTGCTCAGTCTTGCCATGGTGTTTGACCTGTGTCTTCCACAATCTCACCTTAGCCTTACCTTAGCAGAGTTTGACTGTTCCTCACCCAATTTTAAGCCTACTACACAGCTGTTTCTTTTTCAGTTAATGCCTGTGTTTTAACCTACATACGAAATTGATGATCATTAGTACCTGCTTGGTATAATTGGTTAATCATACACCCGGCTCTAATTCTATAAAATCCCTGACTTTGTGCAAGTGTAAGAACTGATGCTGGTTTGAAGCCAAAGGGTAGTCATACCCAATACTGATGTGAATGAGATATTTCCTCTGTCTGTATTTTGCATGTTGTAAATTGTTAAAAACAATGTATTTTAAAGTACACCCCTCACATTTTTGTAAATATTTTATTATATCTTTTCATGTGACAACACTGAAGAAATTACACTTTGCTACCATGTAAAACAGTGAGTGTACAGCTTGTATAACAGTGTAAATTTGCTGTCCCCTCAAAGTAACTCAACACCCAGTCAATAATGTCTAAACCGCTGGCAACAAAAGTGAGTACACCCCTTAATAAAAATGTCCAAATTGGGCCCAATTAGCCATTTTCCGTCGCTGGTGTCATGTGACTCATTCGTGTTACAAGGTCTCAGGCGTAAATGGGGAGCAGGTGTGTTAAACTTGGTGTTATCGCTCTCACTCTCTAATACTGGTCTCTGGAAGTTTAACATGGCTCCTCATGGCAAACAACTCAAGAAGTTGAGTGCATGTGCTCCGTGTCATATCCAGAGGTTGTCTTTGGAAAATAGATGTATGAGTGCTGCCAGCATTGCTGCAGAGGTTGAAGGGGTTGGGGGTCAGCCTATCAGTGCTCAGACCATGCGCCGCACACTGTATCAAATTGGTCTGCATGGCTTTCATCCCAGAAGGAAGCCTCTTCAAAAGATGGTGCACAAGAAGGCTCACCAACAGTTTTCTGAAGACAAGCAGACTAAGGACATGGATTACTGGAAACATGTCCTGTGGTCTGATGAGACCAAGATAAACTTTTTTGGTTCAGATGGCATCAAGCGTGTGTGGCAGCAATCAGGTGAGGAGTGCAAAGACAAGTGTGTCTTGCCTACAGTCAAGCATGGTGGTGGGAGAGTCATGGTCTGGGGCTGCATGAGTGCTGCCAACACTGGGGAGCTACAGTTCATTGAGAGAACCATGAATGCAATATGTACTGTGATATACTGAAGCAGAGCATGATCCCCTCTCTTCTGAGACTGGGCCGCAGGGCAGTATTAACATAACGGCCTCAAACACAGCTCCAAGACGACCACTGCCTTGCTAAAGAAGCTGAGGGTAAAGGTGATGGCCTGGCCAAGCATGTCTCCAGATCTAAACCCTATTGAGCATCTGTGGGTCATCCTCAAATTGAAAGTGGAGGAGCGCAAGGTCTCTAACATCCACCAGCTCCGTGATGTCATCGTGGAGGAGTGGTAGAGGACTCCAGTGGCAACCTGTAAAGCTCTGGTGAACTCCTTGACCCAGAGGGTTAAGGCAGTGCTGGAAAATAATGGTGGCCACACAAAATATCGACACTTTTGGCCCATTTTCACTTAGGGGTGTACTCACATTTGTTGCCAGAGGTTTAGACATTAATGGCTGTGTGTTGAGTTATTTTGAGGGGACAGCAAATTTACACTGTTATACAAGCTATACACTCACTACTTTATATTGTAGCAAAGTGTAATTTCTTCAGTGTTGTCACATGAAAAGATATAATAAAATATTTAAAAAATGTGAAGGGTGTACTCACTTTTGTGAGATACTATATATATATATATATATATATATATATATTGTATAGACAGTATATATATATATATATATATATATATATATATATAGTCAGGTCCATAAATGTTGGGACATCAACACAATTCTAATCTTTTTGGCTCTTTACACCACCACAATGGATTTGAAATGAAACAAACAACTGCAGACTTTCAGCTTTAATTTGAGGGTATTTACATCCAAATCAGGTGAACGGTGTAGGAATTACAACAGTTTGTATATGTGCCTCCCACTTTTTAAGGGACCAAAAGTAATGGGACAATTGGCTGCTCAGCTGGTCCATGGCCAGGTGTGTGTTATTCCCTCATTATCCCATTTACAAGGAGCAGAGAAAAGGTCCAGAGTTAATTTCAAGTGTGCTATTTGCATTTGGAATCTGTTGCTGTCAACTCTCAATATGAAATCCAAAGAGCTGTCACTATCAGTGAAGCAAGCCATCATTAGGCTGAAAAAACAAAACAAACCCATCAGAGAGATAGCAATAACATTAGGTCTGGCCAAATAAACTGTTTGGAACATCCTTAAAAAGAAATAACGCACCGGTGAGCTCAGCAACACCAAAAGACCTGGAAGACCACAGAAAACAACTGTGGTGGATGACCGAATAATTCTTTCCCTGGTGAAGAAAACACCCTTCACAACAGTTGGCCAGATCAAGAACACTCTCCAGGAGGTAGGTGTATGTGTGTCAAAGTCAACAATGAAGAGAAGACTTCACCAGAGTAAATACAGAGGGTTCACCACAAGATGTAAGCCATTGGTGAGCCTCAAAAACAGGAAGGCCAGATTAGAGTTTGCCAAACAACATCTAAAAAAGCCTTCACAGTTCTGGAACAACATCCTATAGACAGATGAGACCAAGATCAACTTGTACCAGAGTGATGGGAAGAGAAGAGTATGGAGAAGGAAAGGAACCGCTCATTATCCAAAGCATACCACCTCATCAGTGAAGCATGGTGGTGGTAGTGTTATGGCGTGGGCATGTATGGCTGCCAATGGAACTGGTTCTCCTGTATTTATTAATGATGTGACTGCTGACAAAAGCAGCAGGATGAATTCTGAAGTGTTTCGGGCAATATCATCTGCTCATATTCAGCCAAATGCTTCAGAACTCATTGGACGGTGCTTCACAGTGCAGATGGACAATGACCCGAAGCATACTGCGAAAGCAACCAGAGAGTTTTTTAAGGGAAAGAAGTGGAATGTTATGCAATGGCCAAGTCAATCACCTGACCTGAATCCGACTGAGCATGCATTTCACTTGCTGAAGACAAAACTGAAGGGAAAATGCCCCAAGAACAAGCAGGAACTGAAGACAGTTGCAGTAGAGGCCTGGCAGAGCATCACCAGGGATGAAACCCAGTGTCTGGTGTTGTCTATGCGTTCCAGACTTCAGGCTGTAATTGACTGCAAAGGATTTGCAACCAAGTATTAAAAAGTGAAAGTTTGATTTATGATTGTTAATCTGTCCCATTACTTTTGGTCCCTTAAAAAGTGGGAGGCACATATACAAACTGTTGTAATTCCTTCACCTGATTTGGATGTAAATACCCTCAAATTAAAGTTGTAAGTCATGCATTCCAAATCCATTGTGGTGGTGTATAGAGCCAAAAAGATTAGAATTGTGTTGATGTCCCAATATTTATGGACCTGGCTGTATATATATATATATATATATATATATATATATATATAAAATAAATTATTGGGCCCCACGTATCATAGAGAAGTGAGCTGTCCTGCCTATTAAACCCTCTACTTTTGATTGGCTGGTGCCTCTCCTTTCAGATCCCTTGCCAACCAGCTCTTGGGTTGCCAAAACTTGGAACTACTTTCCCTTCTTCACTTCAACTTGAATTGCTATTCAATCGATTTGCAATGTGAATTGCTATTCAGTGGATTTCCAAAGGCCTATCACACCTGCTCCTCTCAATCTGCTATGGAACTATTGGCTTTCCAAAGGCAGGCTATGTTTCCTCAAAGAAAATTGTTCAAGCACTCAGTTTTGATTGCCGGTACTGTTACAATAGATGACTAGCAAGGTTTCTCATCAGGAAGACCCCCATCAATATGCAGAAGGTTGCAAAGGAAATTTCTTAGCTTCCTTGTGCCTGCATTCATTTTCTAAAGAGTCCAACCATTCTACATTGTTTTTGCAGCTAAGCTGGTCAATTGTGTAGGTCATCTAATGTGAACACCATAGCCATGACTATACCTTTCTGGTAATGGTTTAAATGAAGAACTATTTTTCGTAATGTTACTATAAATTGTGATATGGAAACCTATATGAATCTTTTACCTTATTTATATTAATTATTTTTCGCTTTTAGGTGGGACACACCCAGCTGGTGCACCTTTTGGTCCTCCACCTCACCACAGTAATTTTCTTAACCACTCTGCTCATCTTGGTAAATGAAGCAACATATGTTGCAATAATTACATTTATTGAAAAAGCATAATTTACTCAGCAGCATTTATTTATCTATTTTTATCATCTTGCCTACCATAATTCTGTAAAAAAAAAAGTGATTGGTTTGAAAAAAAAGTGATTGAAAATAATAGTGAGTGAATGACAGATGTGTTTGAAATATCTGTTCGGAGGTATTACATTTGTAAGAGTGTCCATTATTGTTGTGATTGGGTTGGTTTTGAATAATTGTCTTTGTTACACATAGCAAGCTATTAGATTATAGTTTGACTGCAGTGTATGCAATAAGCTCATATATCACCATTTGTCCAGCTCTTATTCATAATATAAGTGAAAATGAGATAATATAAAAATTTCATCCTGTAATATAATTCTAAACATCAAGCACAAAAATATAGCAAATAAATGACCAAAAGACAGAGTCCTTGAAATTCATTCAAGGTACAAATAGCTTCCAAACAGTTCCCAGTTTCATACTCCAAGTCGTCATATATATATATATATATTAAATGCATGCCAGACTTCTCACAGGTACACTCGCCAGCTTTGGAAAGTGTGGACTTTTACACCTCTATCATGGGGGTTACTGGTAGTGTGAACAGAAGGTGCAGAAGTGCAGAGTGGCATGAGTGCCTGTAAGTTTTGCTAATAGCAGAACGGGTATCCACGCCCTAGGGTGTCATCAGTAGTCTTCAGTGAAGCAGGAGGGTGGCAGACTGAAGAAGGTTGATACTGAAGACAGCAGGCAAGTGAGGCATACACCAGTAGCAGACTGCAAAACAGCAGGATGTAAGATGAGTTTTGGAACCCTCGAGAAGATTAGCAGAGTCAGGCAAGCCAGGTCATACATTGCAGGGCGGATCAGGTACACAGGAGCAGGCAAGAGTGTGGTCAGAGTACAAGCTGGGTGAGGAGCCAGTCAGTGAAGCAGAAGCAAATGGAGCAGGCAGAAGCAGTGGTCAAGAACAAGCCGGGTCTGTGCAGGCGGAGTTCAGAGAGTAGTCAGACAAGCCAGGTCAGCAAATGGAATCTGGATGCAGAATCACAGGGTCACAGGGTATAGGGTATGCAAAGTAGCACTGATTCTGAGCACTGACACAGTTTAAATAGCCCATTAGATGCCAACATCAGGTGCGCGCATGAGCATATCTTAGCCAAATTCCTATGTCCACTAGAGGAACCATGAATTAGTCTGTAAAGAGGCACACAAGTCCATCCAGAAGGTCCATGGTTTCTATTGGCATGCCCTTCTTGACAACTGTGTTGTCTGAGCATCACCCAGTGTGAATTTTAATGCTGTTTTTAATTATAAAAGGGTTTAAGGATTTTAAACTGTTATTTAACTAAAGGCATTTTTTTTTGGTTTTGGATAGATTGGAGAGTGATTAGTGTAAGTTTTTATCGCTGTCTGTGCCCCTATTAGAGGGATTTACCCTCTCTGTTTGTCCTGTTTACCGTTATCATTGAAAGTGAAAGTAAAAGAAAACTCCACAAATTTTGAGTTAACACCAGAACATTAATAGACGAGAAATCTTCCAATGGGAACACTAATTCTGGTGACCCTGGTAACATCCCGGGATTGCCTCACTTTGGAGGGATTTCCTCTCACTTCCTGTTTTGGCTACGGGACAGGAAGTGAAGGGAAATCTCTTAGTACACAGATGGCAAAGAAACAACCTGACAGGGGTCATAATCTTCCCTTGTGCTATCCTAAATGAAAAAAAAAAGTTTTTACACTTTAAGTTTTTCTGTGACTTTTTAACTGTGGTATAGACAAATGAGGTGAGGTGTATAAACAGAGTGCTCTTAAAGGTAAACTACTAAGTTAATACCTACAAATGATTATTGCTTTCTTCTTAGATATCAGAGATACTTTTTTTGCTGGTGAGTGTATATGCAAGGGTGCTGGCACAGAGGTAGTTTGAACGGAATTGGCATGCATTTATTTATATATGTAACACAACTAATTTGGAGTACTTGGTGTATGAAACCTATGAGATACACAGTGGAAGTGGGTTACATTGGTAACTGGTTTAACACTATTTTCTACCTTGCAAGAATGCTTTGTTTGTATATTTGCAATTTTTTTTGTGCTTATTCAATTAAGCATAAGCTAGAACAATGATACTGGCATAGAACGTAGTTAACCATATGTATATGTTTACTACAATTATAGCCATAAAAAAATAAAAAAAGCAGATGTTTTCCATAAATTAGTCTTATCATTTATATATCTTTTGTTTTCATAGAACCATTTAATCGTCCATCAACATTCGCTGGTCTTGCCTCTGTAGGAGGAAATGCCTTTGGGGGACTTGGCAACCCCTCTGTCAGTGAGTAAACATTCCTAAGTTAAAACAAAAGTAATATAAATTAGGAATAATGCTATTGCAACAATAGGTGGAAAACATCTGTAACATGTATATACTGTAACTCTTCTGCTTTGAGTAACAGTAGCATGGAATATGTTATTGTAATGAGTAAACACTTTTCTATATTAATGTTTATTTAGTAAAAGCTGAGGATATTTTTAAGGCCCCATACCTACTGGGCATTTATCCCCAATACTTGAGGTTCTGGCATTTAGCTGCAGGTGGAGGGCACAGGTTTGCCATCTGGGCCTGCTGCAGGCAGCCTTTCAAACTTTATGAGAGACTGACAGTTGCTGTAGCTGGACAGGGCTGAATGGTGCACCGAGAGGTATGTATGTTTAGGGCGGTATACGCCCAGAGATGAATGCCTGGAATACAAGAAGAAGTCTTTTTTTTTAAGATTTTGATAAAGCAGCGATAGGATAGAACCACTGTCAGATTTTTTAACGCTGTCTTTGTCCCCGTTAAATGTAGCTGTTTTGGGAAACAGTTAAATCCATAGTGTTAGTTCTACTTTAGGGAGGCAGTGATGTCAAGAAAACCTGACAGCAGTTTAACCATTCCCTACTTCCTTCAAAATGAAAAATACCATTATCTTTAGATATACTTTAATATCACTATACAGTTGTGACTGCCTCATTATCATGTACAGCACTGTTGGCTGTATGTCATAATAAACACATTTAGGGTACTGCTTAAGTTTATGGTTAACTGCATTTGCGGTGGGCTAAGGAACATCTGGGTAGCTGATAACTGGAAAATGAGTGTTTTGATCAGTGAAGACATTCATTTTGCTCACTATCTTTGTAAAATGCATAGCCCTATTTAAAACAATACCTAAAACATTACCTAGCAAAGGAATAGGGATACATATTAATGCAAAACAAAGCAACTCTTTCATGCTCAGCCCCTTTCTTGCAAATACAAACACTCGCCTCAGATCTGTTTGCCAATAGCAGGATAGAGAAATACTGACGCTTCATAGTATTAAGGAGCATGGGACTCACTCCTTTTCTTATGTTACAGCACCTGTGCTTGATGATTTCACCAGCAATCTCACATGGGGTGGTAGAAAGGTCCTATGTCTTGTTTAAAGTGTTAGTTCACCTTTACAGAAAAAAATGTAAAAGCAAACTAACACTGGACACACAATTTCCCCTCCCCCAGAGTCCCCCAGAGTCCCCGCTGTACTTACTTCCAGGGTTGCTGAGCATCAGCACCCTCGCTGCAGCTCCAGTGGTCTGGGGATTTGAATTCCCTGTTTTTCTCCGTCTTCTCCACAGCACTTCTGTAATGGACCAGATGGCTTCTGATTGATCAGCTCCAATCAGAATCCATCTGTTCCATCCTGCAAGTGCTGATGGGGAAGTGGGGGAAGAATGGAGATTTCAAATCCCTGGTCTGCAGAAACTTCTGTAGTGGTGCTGACAGCTTGGCAATCCCGGAGGTAAGCACAGCGGGACCAGGAAGATGGGGAGGGTGTCTGGTGTTAGTTTACCTTTACACTTTTTCTCTAAAGGTGAATTAACCCTTTCAACTTCAACTTGGATGTGCTTGGATATACTTGGAGCTAACACAGGGTTTTAAGCACAATATATTTTACATTGTGTATACCTTTGTAACTTACATATAATGATGAATATACATAACATGTTTGTTATTCTATAGTTACCTCAGTTTTCTGAAATGTGTCCTTATGCATTTATAGTATATTAAATGTGTACTACAAACTTTAAAAAAAACACTGCCCCTAAGCTAACATGCACAGGGCTGTCTAATATTACCAGCTGTCCTTTTACATTGCCAGAATCCAAGTACAACTGCATTAGTGTGGCACAGGACTGCTTTTAAAGGACAAAATCTGTCTCCAGAATAATGCCAACACTTTGACAGTGCCCACATGACCCATCATCACACGAGGTCGATGGTCCCCTTTATTATGTCAGGAAGTTTGTGACCTATTAATTTAGGCGCAGAGATTTCACTGCAAAAAAAAAAAACTGCCGCTGGCAGAATCAGTCTGCTGGCATGCAGCCAAAACTAAAATTATATTTTTCAGATGGCCTATTAAGCACCCTGAGATAAAAGCTGTATTATAAATGGTGTAACATATCAAATACCTATTCTTCAAAGTAAATATGCACCTTGCTTATAATTTTTATCTGAGTAACAGGAATGTTCTAAAGTTTTGTTTTGTTTCTTTTGTATTTTTAGCATCTAACGCAATGTTTAGCCATAAGGAAGGGCCAAATATTCAGAGTTTCAATAATCCTCATGAACCATGGAATCGACTTCATCGAACACCACCTTCTTTCCCGACACCTCCACCCTGGCTTAAACCCGGGGAGCCTGAACGCAGTTCTTCAGTTACAGCTCATGATCGAGAGTCAGAGAAAAGAGAATCGTCATCCAAAGATGATAAAGAAAGGTGCGGGAGCTAATAATGTTAATAAAGCAATTAAAGAATGATTTAGTCTTTAAGGGCTCAAAAGTTGCTAAATTGCATTACTGAGAGAATAATTGTGGCGCTGTTTGTGGGACTTATGGTCAAACTTTGGAAATACTGTTTTTTAGTCAGTTATTATTTGAGCGCAATAGAGGATCAGTAAACTATTTCCAACCAGGTCATTGTACTTTGGTTACTTGTAGAAGCTGTTTGTACTTACCACATGTTCTGATCAGCAAATATCAATCTATGCCTAAAGTTTTTTTACATTACATCTATCTTCATTTGTTCAACATGGTTGACAAACATTAAAAACTCTAGTGCTGCATGTAATGTATGTTAGCACCCGATAGGCATGCAGGTAGCTTTATACCACTCAGTAGTCTTATGATATACAGTACATATATATGAATAGGATCAACTATGTATCTGTTGACATTTATCCTGGTTAGCGTATAAAGGTAAAATAAATAAGTAGCACAACTGTATGTTCTATAAACAAAGCCAAGTATGTTGGCTTGATACATAATGTGTATTCAAACTTACTTTTATTAAAATAATGCAGCAACGGTTATCATATATAATATTTAGTAAGACCAATAAAAATAAATGTAGAGAAAGGTGCTCTTTTAATATTGAAAGCTCATTCTCACCTTTTTGACACTGCTACCTGTAATATATTGACTGGATATTCTTTATATTCTTTTTTATATTCAGTTATTTTGCTTTAAAATATTTACAGCGACAACATGCTTGTGATTTACATAAAACCAAAAGATTACAGGGGTAGAAATTCAATATATTATGCTACATGGTCCTATACAGAACATTTTATCAAATTATAGAGTTGCTATATATACAGATAATATAAAGTAACAGCATCAGCCAGGCCCCATGGTGTTAATGATTATTGCAACTCCTTGCCCCCCCTTAATATCTGTGTGCTGATATATTTCCCCTACATTGATCCTCTTGATCTCTGCCTTCATTCTAATCTTCATATCAGAAAGGAAATGTGTCAGTTTAGAAAGTCAGTCATTATGACAATCAGCACACCCCCAGAAAGGGAATAGCAGTGGAGACCAGTAGAAACTCATACAGCTTTGATCACATATTACCAGTAATTAGCATGTGTGTTCTAGTGGATTCTGCCATCCACAGATGCCATTTACTTTATGATAAATAAGCTTATTCCCACGTATTCACATTTTCATGGGGCAGTGCTATAGCAGAGAAAGAGTGATCAGCAGCTTGGGGAATTTATGCCATGGAGAGAATATAGAGAAAGGTGACTCTTCCTAAAGCTGAACCTGAGGAAAAATGTTACCAATTTATCTGAAATGATGACAGTACTTTCCTTTAACATTGTGCCCCTGTTATCCTGATACCATACTCAGACACATAGAAATAAATATAGGCCCCTGTTATCATATGAAAATAGAGCATTGTGTTTCTAGCAGAGCCAACCAACTTTCCTTTTCTTAGCTCCCCTACAATAGTTGGCTTTTCTTGGCAATGTAAATATTGCCATGTTAAAGGAACATACAGCAGAGCAGTTTGGAGGTAGGGATTGTTTCTTTTATAAGACATTATTAATTAGAATTAAATCATTGCTCCTGCAGAGACACACAAGTGGAATCTTGGTAATGAGAGTCTGCAATTCACAGACAACTTCCTTACTCTCCAGGCTAGATCCAATGTAATGCTGCTCACAGTTTTATTTGTACTGTGTTTAGTAACACTGGAAAACTGGTATACACATAAAAAATGAATTTCAACTTCATTGAAGAAGGCTTTCTGTAATTGGACAGGGGGAGGGAAGGGGCAGATGAACAACAGTGCAGCCCCTTGTCCAATCACTAAATGCCTTGTATTCTGTAAATATAGTACAAGATTTTTATCAATGGCCGAGGGTCAAGAGCATTTGACTGCACTCCTGCACTGTATGTGATGGCAAGTCACAGCAGCAGAGCCAAGAAGATCACAGCTGACCGAATCTTTAATGAAGTCTGTGATTTTAAGCATCCCCAGTAGTCTTTTAGATGTAGTACTGTATATACAGTCTTTTTCTGGTTCAAAAAGTTTTATTGAATAAACAGCAGCAGTACATTACATGTAATACTTCATGAGACCAAGAACAGACTATATTCACAATTGGGGAAAAAGACAGGATAATTGGATGGTCAGAGCCTAACATGTCATTAAACAGACAGGTAGAACTTAAGAAGGGCGGAAGGCTATGGAGAGAGGATTGATAGATGGAGGGGGCGCCCATAGGCGAAGGTTCCTAACCTTTGTGGCTGGAGATAGGAGATTAGGCTCATGAATGTCCGATCAAGGGTTAGCGCTGTCTTGGTGGCGATTAAGCAGTGCTGATGTTTCGGAGGAGGAGAGGGAAGGAAGAAGGAGCGGGGGAAAGGGGGCTAGCCGATAAGGGGAAAGAAGGGAGAGAGATCCCATGGCTCGGGGGCAGCCTGGGGAGGAATGGGGCTGGCCCTGGATGGGGGGAGAAAAGAGGTAGG
>BLSH010422254.1:1670639-1687623 GCA_018402905.1 Glandirana rugosa
AAATGAAATCTAACCAGGTCCAATCGAATCAATAGAAATTCTGACATATATGTCCCCGCGTACGCGCTTCGGGATGTACAGCCTGCACGGCGACATCTCGAGGCGTAGACTCCCCCTCTCTGCCGGCGTCTGTGTCCTCGGGTGGCGTCGTAAAGCTGAGGGCGACTGGGTATTGTGGAGGCCCGTGTGAGTCCTGGTCGACCCTACCAGGACCAGGTGAGATTTGGCTTCGGGTTCCGGGCGAGGTATGCGCTCCAGGACCGCACCCGGAGCCAGTTCTACCGCGGCCTGTGCGGCGCGGCGAGAGTTCGTAGTCAGACTCACCCTCATCTGGATGTGGCAGGGGTTTCATCCGGGGGGATCTCTGAGAGCCCGAGCGGCGCGGCGTGTCCGGCGCCATCTTGACCGAGGCCCACGCCAGGACCTCGCGTATGGAGCGGGCCTTGGGCTTCGGTTTAGAGTGGACCAGGACCATCCCAGCTGGTCCTGAGTGTGCCCGGAGGTGTTATGGGTCAGCGGGAGTCGAAATGCTGCGGTGGGCTCCTGTGTCTGCGGCCGTCTCTCCCCCTCAGATGCGGAGCTCTACAGCGGCACGTCCGACATGTAGGGCTTCGCGCATGCGCCCCTGTATATACAGTCTTAAAGATAACTAAGCTAACCTGGACCAATCTAAAGTAAAAAATTTAAAAAAAGACACATTTGTTTACAAAGTTTGGCTTTAATGACTGTGATGTGAAATGTGTGGGGTTCTACTCAACCATTCCTTGCAGGAAGAATTTTATTGTATATATTTTGTTCCCAAATATTATGAAAGTTATGTGTATTTCAGCTCCCAGCTTAGTGTAGTATGATGTGTACTTATGTTAAAAGTTATTTTTTTTTACTATTATTACATTAAGCTTATTATGTCTCTCTAGGGAAAGCAATGAGAAAAGGCACTCCAGTCATCCTTCACCAGCACCTGTTACTCAAGTTAATTCATTGGGACATAATCGCAGTTTATCAGAACAAAGCAGAAGCCATCTAAATAATGAGATACGAGACAAAGAAAAGACCAAGGACCGTGAAAGGGATCACTCTGATTCATGGAAAGAAGCCAACGTGGAAGAGCACAAAGCAAAAGAAAACCATATTTCTGAAAAGGAAAGCATTGTACATGACAATAGAGCTGCAGAGGAAGCCAAGCAGGTCTCGAGGGTACCCTCCCCTTATGTTAGACCACCAATGATGGAAAGCACTAGACCTAATAGCACTTCAAATAGAGATGAGAGAAAAACTGAGACATACGACAGTCAAAAGAAAAGTAACGATGTCAAAGTAAAAGAGGAAAGAAAGGAAGATCATGATGTTTTAGTTTCTGAGGCACCAATTGTGCATAGGTCCTCTGAACCACATCCTCCAATATCTACATCCAACGTTCATCCAAGCCATTTAGGATCTATGCCAATGGCTGTGGGTGTAACAGGAATGCATCCAATGAACAGCATTGGTGGCTTAGACAGAACTCGCATGATGAATCCTTTCATGGGTATAAGCCCAATCCCAGGTGGTGAACGTTTTCCATATCCATCATTTCATTGGGATCCTATGAGAGATCCATTAAGAGACCCTTACAGAGGACTAGATATTCATAGGCGTGATCCCCTTGGAAGAGATTTTTTTCTCCGAAATGATCCACTTCATCGACTTGGCACTCCAAGAATATATGAAACAGACAGATCATTTAGAGACAGGGAACCCCATGATTACAACCATCATCACCATCATCTTTCTGTTGACCCACGTAGGGAACATATAGAAAGAGCAAGCCAGCTGGAAGAGAGGGAACGGTTACACATGCTTAGAGAGGACTATGAACATGCCCGTTTACATTCGGTTCATCCAGCTGCTTTGGATGGTCATCTGCCTCACCCAAGTTTAATTACTCCAGGACTTCCAAGCATGCACTATCCCAGGGTCAGTCCCACAGCTGGACATCAAAATGGACTTCTTAATAAGACTCCACCAACAGCAGCACTAAGTGCCCCCCCTCCCCTAATTTCTACTTTGGGAGGCCGACCAGGATCTCCCAGGAGGACTACTCCATTGACTGCAGAGATAAGAGACAGACCTCCTTCTCACACGTTGAAAGATATTGAAGCACGGTGAATCTAATACATGGAGCTTGAGGACAATAACCTGATTTAAATCAGAGCAAGACTTGACATACAATCTTTGTACAAATGTAAAGCCCCTAAGAGCAATGATTTTCACTTTTTGTATATTATACGTTGCAGATTTCCAGATCTTTTAGCCAATTCAAATGTTTGTCTTCAATTTATTTTACTAATGTAAAGCATTTGATTGGAACTGAAGGAAATAATTCACTAGATCTATTTGGACTGTATCAGACTTGTGATATTGAAAGAAAATGTAAATATGTATTTACAATGATTTGCTTCATTGGTTATTGGTTCATATATGCAAAAGGATAGGATGAAAGCTTTACTGTGTACAAATGTAAATAGACATAATACAATAATACTTCTTAAATTGTGCAGTTTACAACCTTGCTATTTATAACACAGTCTGCTCTTACTGTGTATGTTATTAGAGACAACTAAACCCCCTCAACTATGCAATTATTATTGAGGCTTTCAACATAAAGCCATTGTAACACAAATGGATCTATTTACCACACTCACACAATTAAAGTCATATTGTCCCTAAAAAAGTCATGTTGAAATACCTATTGCATTTTTCTAAACATCTGTATTTAAGATTTTTTCAACATTCTAAACAAGGATGTTACAGATATGCCCTATAATTGTTATGCAGCCATTTCAATATAATTGCGTTGATCTTTTTAAGTGGAATGGAATGATGCTTATTTAATAATGCAGTAAAAAGAACAGGTAGGTTATCTTACTCATAGCAAACTGTTCTGAAGGAGAAGTAGAGAGACTGGGTCCTCAAAGCTGCACTTTCAATTCCAATTCCACCAACGGATCCCTGAATGCGAAATGGGTTTCTCAGTGGTTTTAACAAGGTAGTAAAAAGCTGCCTTGGCAAATCAATCCCACCAATGACACCAAATATCAACATTTGCTATGCTTGATGGAACAGTAGTATATGTGCATCATGGAGCTCAAAATACATACATTTATACCAATAAACTTCAATAAATATTTTTCTTGTGGTAGCCAACATAATACTTCCAAACATAAAAGTGCAGGGCTACTTTCATCTATGCACAACTGAACAATATACAAACTTATATACATATATGATTCAAATATGCATATATCTACAACAGAATCATTTTCAGCACACTGTCTATTTCAATGTCTGTAACTGGATTGTAACTGGAAGAACAAAACAAAACTTCCTATGGTCAATGAACAAATCAGAAGACAAGTTTTTGGCATTAGCTTTGCCAACAGCTAGAATGAAATGGTTTACTCACTTAATTGCTCTTTGCACTACATTATTAAATACATCCCAATTTGCCAACCAACTCAAGGGGAGCAAAATAACATTGTTATTGAGGGTATATACATTTGTCAACTAATGTTTTAATATGATGCACATTCTATCATTTTGGTTAAATTGTTGACCCAAATGACAAGTATGAAATTTAAAGCACCCCACCCCCTGACCTCTGTGTTTGTTTTGGGCATTTAGTTCATGATCTCATAATAATACCTGTTTACACCTAAACAATCAGAGAGGATATGACTTTAGCAGAAATAAATACCATACACATTTGGTTTACTGGGTTGTAAATTATATGTATGAAATAAACATAGTCCATTGGTCTTCTAGTGTATTAAAGTGATATCTTAAGTTGTTATCCTGTTTTGGCAAAACATCAGAACACTGAATAAAACTCCAGACAGTTGTTTCTAATAAGCAGAGATCTATTTTAGTAGTCATCTGAAGGTTTAGTTGTGAGCTTCAGATTTTGTGAACTCCAGATGTTGTGCAGTGTTTTTTTAAAGAACAAACCCTCCCAAAAGATTATGTACACTGGAACAGTAGTGGTAGCTTTCAGTATTGTAAAGAAATTGTTATATACAAACCTTTTGCTGTTTATCCTGTATGTAAGAAATTTCCTTTTTAGATCATATGTAAAGAGGAAAAAAAGAGAACTGAAAAGGAAAAAAAAATCAAAACATAAAAAGAAGCAACTCGATCTTCAGCATGTTCCTCATCAGCGAAGACTTGTGTTATGTAAATTGTGCCATGTTATTAAAAAAATGTGAACTAAGGAGATTTTCAGGTGCTTATTTGTGTGAAGTGCTCATCATTTATCAGGGAGGAGCTATCTAGGATTTCTCCAAACTCAATCATTTCAACTTCCAACGTTTCAGGCTTATTCCTTAATGCAAAAGGCAGCATGCCAAGTGCAGTACCATAGCAACCTGACCTGGATGGAGAAATGTGAAAACTGCTTGTTTGCTATGGGTTGTTATGATTTACACATCTTCATTGCTCTTTGTATCACTTACTGAATAGACCTGTAATGCAGTTTTATTTTTGCAAAGTGAATCATCACCACATTCACAAAGCCCTGGGATAAATTACCCTGCAAGTGAACGGCCTATTTATCTTTAGTAAATCAACCCCAAAGCAATGGGAAATACAAGGTTGTCACAGAAACAGGAGGCAAAGGGAAATCCTCCAATGGAGATTCCTGTTATGTTGACAACTGTCTAAGAGGGGCTATCCTCTCACATTGGAGAGTTCTTTTTATTTCCAGTTGTGCCTCTGGGGCAAGAAGTGAAGGTAATTCTGCCCAATGGGACACAGGCACCAAAAAAAAAAAAGAAAATCTAAGTACTTTTACTCCAAAACCTACAAAAAGTTTTGCCTTTACATACACAATAATATATATTATCTGCTTTGTTACAAGACACTTACACAGGTTAAAATGCTTTTGGGGAGTACTATTGCTTCAGATGTCTACAGAAGTCACGTCAAACACAAATGAAACAGTGGGCCCAACTGAATCAAATTTATCTTCAAGTTGTATTATGTTTGCTGGGGGCTGCACCTACTGAAAATACTTTGATAATTAACATCATAGTAACAACTGAAATTTGCAACATTTTATCCCAGAGAAGGGGGATCATGGAACAATTCCTAAATGATTTAGCATTTATCAAGCTTATCAGCTGAGGTCTTGTGCATTTTAAAGACATAAACCAGCAGAGGCTCATATAAAAAGGAAGACAGGGACGCACGCAGTCCAAAAAATATCACCAGTTTGACATGCCTCATCTATGGTGATACTTGCATTCTGTCTTGCATTAAGTGTTTTATTTACAAAGCTGGATGATTTGATGCATAACTTTACAGCGCTGAAAGATGGAGTTGTCTTTAAAGCGAATCTGTCACAAACCTGAGCATATAACAAATAAGGAGAAGTTAACTTCCATGAAAATCACATGTCAAAACAATCACCAGATCCAGAGATATATAGGCAGCTGAAGTTATAGTCAAATCTTTATTTTTTTGTAATTTTTGTCATACCACCTCCCAATCCTTCCTACTGGTCCTTTTCTTTGATGGCTGTCCGGGACTCCCCTCCTCATTGGCTGAGATGGCAGTGCAGCATCATTGTCTCCTGCTGCTGTCAATCAAAGAATGTGAGCCAATTAGGAGACAGAGGGGACGGGTACACACAGACAAGCTGCTTGCTGGGGGGGGCACTCAACGGGGGGAGGGGCCAGAAGTGCCAAAGTGGAACCCGTCAAGAAGAGGATCTGGGCTCCCCTGTGCAAAACCATTTCACATAGCAGGTAAGTATAACATGTTTGTTATTTTGAAAAAAAAAAATGAGATTTTAATATTACTTTAACTACAAAAACTGTGTGAGCCTAAACCACCTCACGTTATATCACTAATATTCACCACTCCCTCTATTTCATTGATAAAATGCAAGTTAGTCATACACCAGTTAGGACTATTATTCCCAATTAAAAACGTCCACTTTTCACGACTGTATCCTCTGCAGTGTCTGTTGTGTCACCTGGGGTCTCCTGATTCTTGTAGTAATCCATGTGATCTTGAACAGGGTTTAAAGAAATTGGTCAGTAGAAGGACAATTTTGCATCAGTAAGAACATGGATGTTCTCATGGAACTACTAGCCATTTTTTTATCTGCCTGTCAAAGCAAGTCTATCACTGTTTGATAAAACACATATGTAGGTTGCGCATGCATATATAAACAGTGTTTGCACCACATGTGAGGTATCGCCACAAACGTTATAGTGAGAGCAATAATTCTAGCACCAGACCTCCTATGTAACTCTAAACTAATAAGCTGTAAAGGTTTTTTAAAGCGTCACCTGTGGAAAATTTTAGGTATCATAGTTTGTCATCCTTCTGCAAGTATGCGTAATTTTAAAGTGTGGCATGCTAGGTATGTATTTATTCAGCGTAACATCATCTTTTATATTTTACTAAACAATTGAGTATTATATTGTGCTTTTGTGCATTACAATTCACTAAGTGTATTTAAAAAAAAAAACTGCATTGGAAAAATTGCTGCACAAATACCGTGTGACATAAAAAATTGCAACATCAACCATTTTAGCCCCTAAGGCCTCTGCTTTCAATATATATATAATATTTGGGGCTTATGAATAATTTTATAGCAAAAAAAGTAGATTTTTACAAATGTGTGAGCAGTGACAGAATTGTCCCGGTGTTTAAGCGGTTAAAGCAAGCATATACAATGACACTCCTATCCCTCAATACTGGGGCTGCCAAATACCCAGTATTCAATAAAAATGAAAAGTATAAAAAATATACCCCTCTTTGACATTTACTTTTAGCCCAGCTTCACATTAGTGCTCTTAGACATCGCATGTGAATCGCTCTCGCACCGCAGGTGCCGATCACATGCCGTGTCTGAGCTATGCGAGTTCAGCCATACAGTTGTATGGCTGAACTCGCATTAGATTTGCAAAAAAAAAAAAGTGCAGGGACCCCCCCACTGAAATCATATCGCATGGGTGTCCTCACCTATGCATTTCGATTCCTGTGCTATTTCACAGTTCGCACTGTGATGTGTGAACCGTTCTGGGGGTGTCATTAACAATGTATTGACACCCATAGCAGTTTGCAGAGGGCAGTGTGAACTGCCTGCGGGAGAGGTGCGATGCGGATACCCATGCTGCAATCACGCTGGTTCCCGCATCGCACCAATGTGAACCTAGGCTAAACCATTATATTTTTGCAAAGTGGCAAAGCTCTTCTGCAAACCTGGAAAAAAAACAAAAAACAACTCTTATCTAAAGGGAGGGTCATGCCTCTCACAGTCATCACCAAGTTCCTTACAACAGTGGTTCTCAACCCTGTCCTCAAGTACCCCCAACAGGCCATGTATTGGGAATTTCTCTTAGATAAAATAGCTGTCCAAAACAACAAGCCATTGACTTAATTGATTTAAAGCACCTGTGCAAGATAAAGGAAAACCTGCAAACATGGCCTGTTGGGCGTACTTGAGGACAGGGTTGAGAACCACTGCCTTACAAGACTTGGCAGACTGAAGGTTGACCATTACCTTTTGATGGTTCTCAATCAAAATCAATGTTGTTTATGTGATTATATGGATCATGGTGATTATATGGATTATGGATCCCTTCAAGCTATTAGTTGCAAATGGCCACTATTCTTGCTTTGAACCTCTGTGCTCCGGAGTTCAATTTCCACTAGGTACACTCTGCTTGAAGTTTGTTCTTTTGTTTGAATAGGTTTACTCTGGGTGACTTACTTCTCCCCCAAAAAAAAACACAATAGTAGGTTAAGTGACCCACCCAGATTGGCCTTAAAGTACAGTATCTCACAGAAGTGAGTACACTCCTCACATTTTTGTGAATATTTTATTATATCTTTTCATGTGACAACACTGAAGAAATTACACTTTGCTACAATGTAAAGTAGTGAGTGTACAGCTTGTATAACAGTGTCAATTTGCTTTCCCTTTAAAATAGCTCAACACACAGCCATTAATGTCTAAACCACTGCAACAAACCTGAGTACACCCCTAAGTGAAAATGTCCAAACTGGGCCCAAAGCGTCAATATTTTGTGTGGCCACCATTATTTTCCAGACCTCCCTAACCCTTTTGGGCATGGAGTTCACCAGAGCTTCACAAGTTGTCACTGGAGTTCTCTTCCACTCCTCCATGGCGACATCACAGAGCTGTTGGATGTTAGAGACCTTGCGCTCCTCCACCTTCCATTTGAAGATGACCCACAGGTGCTCAATAGGGTTTAGGTCTGGAGACATGCTTGGCCAGTCCATCACCTTTACCCTCAGATTCTTAAGCAAGGCAGTGGTCATCTTGAAAGTGTGTTTGGGGTCGTTATCATGTTGGAATACTGCCCTGTGGCCCAGTCTCTGAAGGGAGGGGATTGTGCTCTGCTTCAGTGTGTCACAGTACATGTTGGTATTCATGGTTTGCTCAATGAACTGTAGCTCCCCAGTGCCGGTAGCACTCAAGCAGCCTCAGTCCATGACACTCCCACCACCATGCTTGAATGTAGGCAAGACACACTTGTCTTTGTACTCCTCATCTGGTTGCCACCACACACACTTGACATCATCTGAACCAAAAAAGTTTCTTGGTCTCATCAGACCACAGGACATGGTTCCAGTAAACCATGTCCTTAGTCCGCTTGTCTTCAGCAAACTGTTTACGGGTTTTGTTCATCATCATTAAAAGAGGCTTCCTTCTGGGATGACAGCCATGCAGACCAATTCGATGCAGTGTGCAGCATATGGTCTGAGCACTGACAGGCTGACCCCCCACCCCTTCAACCTCTGCAGCAATGCTGGCAGCACTCATACATCTATGTCCAAAAGACATCCACTGGATATGGCGCTGAGCACGTGCACTCAACTTCTTTGGTCGACCATGGCGAGGCCTGTTCTGAGTGGAACCTGTCCTGTTAAATCACTGTATGGTCTTGGCCACCATGCTGCAGCTCGGTTTCAGGGTCTTGGCAATCTTCTTATAGCCTAGGTCATCATTATGTAGAGCAAGAATTCTTTTTTTCAGATCCTCAGAGAGTTGTTTGCCATGAGGTGCCATGTTGAACTTTCAGTGACCAGTATGAGAGAGTGAGGGGTGTACTCACTTTTGTGAGATACTGTATGTGAACAAACCACAGCTTGACTACAAATAGAACAGTTGTCAAGATGTTGCTCATATATTTTATTCTATAATGCAATTAAACCCATTTCACACTGTCAAGTTTTAAAAATACATGCAAAATACAAGATAAATGGTTATAAAAGCTGTACTATGCTATTCTGAACACAGAAGAAAATGGGAATGCTTTAGGAGCACATTAAATAAGGGCATCACACAGTGCATTCCAGTGGGCAATAAATATAAAAGAGCAAAGGTTAAACCTGGGTGGTTAAACCGTAATGTGAAAAGCCTCATTAAAGAGAAAAACGTGGCCTTTAAAAAATATAATGGGGGTGGGTCACCTTCTGAATTCAAAAACTACAAGGAATGTAATAAGAAGTACAAAAATGCAATCAGGGTGGCTAAAAAGGATTATGAGAAACACATAGCGGAGGAGAGTAAAAAACCCAAAGAAATTCTTTAAATATATTAATAATAAAAAGGCAAAATCAGAGCACATTGCACACTTAAAATATGATGATGGGAGGATGGTTACAGGTGACACAAAAAAGGCAACTGTATTAAATACCTTCTTCTCCTCAGTTTTTATGCAGGAAAAGAAGGGGTTTACTGACCGCAAATATACTGTTAGTGCCACAGCACTGGACATCCCCTCGTGGCTAACAGAGGCCGGAGTCAAAGAAAGACTAGATAAACTTAATATAAATAAATCACCAGGACCAGATGGCTTACACCCGAGAGTCCTCAGTGAACTCAGTCAGGTTATAGCCAGGCCATTGTTCCTAATCTTTGATGATAGTATAATGACGGGGTTGGTACCAGCCGATTGGAGGAAAGCCATTGTGGAGCCAATATTTAAAAAAGGGCAGAGACATATTCCTGAGAATTACAGGCCAGTCAGCATAACATCAATAGTGGGCAAGTTATTGGAGGGGATAATTAGAGACTATATCCAAAAATTAACTGAGGAAGGCAACATCATTAGGAATAATTAGCATGGGTTTATGAGGAGTCGTTCCTGCCAGACAAACCTGCTTACATTCTACGAGGAAGTGAGTGGCCATCTAGATAGGGGGAGGTCAGTGGATGTAGTGTACCTAGATTTTGCAAAAGTTTTTGACACAGTTCCCCATAAACGCTTGATTGGACCATAAGGCTTGTTCTTGGCTAAAAAATAACTGGTTACAGGGGAAAAGGATCTGGGGGTCCTAGTAGATGACAGACTGAGCAATAGCATAGCATGCAATGTCAAGCTGCAGCAACCAGAGCAGGTAGAATATTAGCATGCGTAAATAAAGGGCTATGCTCCGAGGATAAAACTATAATTCTGCCACTTTATAAAACCCTGGTTAGGCCACATCTGGAGTATTCTGTCCAGTTCTGGTCACCGGTCCTCAGAAATGATGTACTGGAGCTGGAGAGAATACAAAGAAGGGCAACCAAACTGATAAGAGGAGTGGAAGACCTTACTTACCAGGAACGACTCCAAGCGCTAAACGTATTCTCTCTGGAGAAGCGACGCTTGAGAGGGGACATAATTGCGATCTATAAATATCTCAATGGGGATCCAAGCATAAAAAAAACTGTTCAGTCCCAGGGCATTTAGGAGGACAAAGGGACACACATTGATACAGGAAGAGAAGCGAGTTAATCTTAGAATTCGTAGGGGGTTCTTCACTGTCAGGGCAATAAGGATGTGGAACGCTCTTCCACAACTGGTAGTGACTGTGGGGAGTATGGATATATTTAAAAAACGCTTGGATGTATATCTCACTGAGTACAGCATACAGGGATATAGGTACTGACAAGCGTACACCTACACAGGTTGAACTGGATGGACTGTTGTCTTTTTTCAGCCTTAACTACTATGTAACTATGTAATAAATCAAAGTATACTATGCAAATACAAATAAAGTGCTATAAGTGCATATAAAGTGCTTGAAAAATAACTAAATAAAAATTATGCAGACATTAATTAATAAAGTGCTTGAAAAGCCCTTCAGGAAAAATTAACAATACTTGAAAGTCCATCGACAAAATTATGGTCCCAGTGAAACTAATTAAATCATCATACAATAAAGGCTTTCCAAAAAGTTCTCCATGCATTTATAAGTATTCCACTGCAATTCACCATCTGTGCCGCTCAATATGGACCCTCAAGGCGTATACCAAGGTGGGTCTACAAGGCTTCTATTTATTGCTGTATCACCACCCGGAAGTAATGGATTCACATCTCCAATGTAACTCAAGAGAAGGAAAGGACCATGGAGAATATTATAGTTTAACTCAGTTTTGAAACTAAATAAGGTGAGGTGGTCAGTGTTTAGAAGACGGCAGTCCCATCCACATCCACATATTATTGTACATAGGAAAAAGCAACAGAATATTCAGGATGAAGCATATGCTCCATTGAGAAAATACCAGTAGGACTTAATAATTCTGAAGAAGACAGACCAATCAATACTGGATTGACTATGTTTAGGAATGAAGGAAACAAAGAAGACACAGAGGTAACAAAAAATCTGGGGGCTATCCCCAAAACTCCGAACAAAAGTAATGTAAACACACCCCCTTTAGGGGGACCCCTACCACCCCAAACCCCGATGCCCCCCATGAAAATGGACAAGATAGACCCATTTGTGGTCAAACAGACACAATCGGAAAACCCCTAGATGTTATTCATTTATCTTCCTTTCAATTTTAACCAGTTGAGGAAGAGGTTCTTCAACTGGGTTTAAGACTCTGTCCACTCCAACGCATTGATAAATTTGAATTAGTTAAAGATCTTCACTTCTTTGCGAGGGAACTAATGTTTAAATACCTATTTGACAAGGAAGGTGATCAGGCCATGATACGTGATGAGGACCTGTATAGGGGTTGGAAGGTCCAGGATTTTAGGACGCTTAAAATACTGATCCAGTTATTAGATGAGAATGAACAAACAGGCATGACACCGGATATGGACTCTTCCTCCTCTTCGTTTGACGGGGAGGGGGGTGGGACATCCCCATCAAAGAAAACATTTCAAGCCAAATCACGGAAATTTACAGACGTGTCCGGCTGTCTGGGCTTTTTTTAAAACAGATGATTAAAGAGGTGGGGAGACTTCCGACTTTCGGAAAACCTCACCATTCAAACCTTACAGATCACCAACAACAGGCTCTTTCTCAATTGATCCATAACGACCGCATTGTGATCAAACCCTCAGACAAGGGAGGCAATGTGGTCGTTATGGATTGCCAACAATATGTTGAAATGTGCGAGGCGATTTTAGGCAATATGGAGTGGTATCAGAAAATCAATGAGGAAGCAATTCATGCTCATAGACTTGAATATCAGGAACTGATTGCCAGGGCATTAAATCAGGGCCTGATTGACAACGATCTATATGAATTTTTGGAGGTCAAATGGCCATTAACTCCGACATTTTATGCCCTTCCCAAGGTTCATAAGTGTCTGATCAAGCCACCCAGCCGTCCGATCGTCTTGGGAATTGATGCCATACCGAGAGGGCAAGTCAGTATATTGATAGTCATTTAAGACCTCATGTCAAGAGATTACCCTCATACCTAAAGGATACCCTGGAAATCCTGAAGGTAATCGAGGGTATGACAGTGCCTCCAGGAGCCCGACTGGTAGCCATTGACATTGAGGCCCTATATTCCAGTATCCCCCACTCCAGGGGGGTGAAGGTTGTATCCACCTTCCTGGGGGAGGTGGACTGGAATGTATGGCCTTTAAATGACTTTATACTCCAGCTCTTGCAACATGTACTTACCTGTAATTCCTTTACGTTTAATGAGTGCTTTTACCTCCAGGTGCAGGGGGTTGCGATGGGGACATCTTGTACCCCATCGTATGCCAACCTGTACCTGGGGGGATGGGAAAGAGACCTGTTTTTGGATGATGCCTCGTCTGTGTACCTCCGCCATATTCTCTTGTGGCGGAGGTACATAGATGATGTATTGGTCGTCTGGACGGGCACCACTGAGGAACTTTCTGAATTATGACCTATATTTCAAATAACAGGTTTAATTTGAAATTCACAGTACAATCAGATTTGCATAGCATCTCATTTTTGGATCTACAGCTGTTTATCAGCCCAGAAGGAACAATTTATTTGTCCCTATATCCGAAATCTACGGCAGGGAACACAATCTTGCACTTCAATAGTGCACATCCCCGATCCCTGGTACATAGTATTCCTTACAGTCAATATCTGAGACTTAAAAGGAATTGTGCCAGGGACGGGGTAAGGTAGTGACAACCTTCAGTGATCAACAGGACACTTTTAGGGACCTTTTGACCAAGAACTGGCATTTCTTGGCTGATGATGTGGTGATCTCGAAATATATCAGAGATCAGCCTGAAATAGTATATAGAAGATCACACTCTATCCGGGACAAGCTAGTGCACAGCCACTATACACCTCCAGCCCCCCTGGAGGGGGCAGCCAGGAGGGCTGGAACCTTTAGGTGTGGAGGCTGTGCGCAATGTCCCTGGATAAAGGAGGGAAATACCTTCCCATTGCCTAGGGGGGGATACCTGAAATCCAGAACGTTTGTGGATCTTCAGACAGAAGGAGTGGTCTATATTGCCACATGCAAGTGTGGCGCCTTCTACATAGGGAAGACTAGAGACAAGAGAACCCTAGGTAGAAGAGTTCAAGACCACCTTTATTATCTTGATGCTGGCTTGATACTCACTCCGATCTGTAAGCATATAGGGCTTAATCACAGCTTTGATCCATCCTTTGTGTCGTTTTTGCCCTCGCAAGTGTCCCCCCTAATCCCCGGGGGAGGGCAAATTTGATGCGGCGATCCTTAGGAGGAAGGCAAAGTGGATCTACAACCAAAGGGCCACTGAGTTCCCGGGCCTGAATACATCCCTTACATTTAATGCCTTCCTTTAACCCCTTATTTCCTTTTTGGGGGGTATTTATATGTCCCTTCATTTATGTTTGTCAGGTCTTGAGGGTAATTGTGGGATATGCCCTTATGCCCCCCTTTTTAATATGTGGTTGGAAATGTAATCACCCCCTGATGTATACGAAGGTACTTGAGACCTTCTCCCCAATGGAGTCATACAGTGAGTATATCTCTTTTAAAACAAAAATGTTGTAAATGCTATGATATTTGGTATGTTCTAAAAATGCAATTTATGTTTACATTTTGTGTACATTTGCTCTTTTTCTGGTAGATGGTGCTATGCTGAGGGGACCCGTGGAGGGACCTCCCATTCCCCTTCGGGTTAATGGTGAGTGTTCGAGCTCCGATGCCGGAGGATTTGCACCTCCGGCCGGCTCCCGGGTGATGTATTACCTGGGAAGGGGCGGTACAGTGTGCTATCCCCAAACACGTTGGATCATTCTGACCGCAGTGGGGTACCGCGCATGTGCCGCCCTACGATGCTCGGGGCGGATGTGACGCCGGAGAGCCCTGGCGGCTCTGTCACTTCCGCCGGGACTACCTTTTAGTCGGACCAGAGACACGGCACAGTACAGAGGCATGTGTGCTCCGCAGCCGCTAGTCTCCGGTAAATGTTGGAAGCAGGTAAGGTTAGCATTGGGGACATAGGTTATGCTGAATACTAGAAAGGGGCTATGGAAGATAGGAGAGGACTGTTTGGTACGGCCTCACGAGTGTTACCCAGCATGTTTTTTGCCGTTTGGGTTTTCCCCTTTTTTTTTTTTTTGTCGTTCCTTCCTCCCTTTCTGCCCAGAATGAAAGGCAACACACCCGGTGCTTTATTGTATATCACTAGTACCTGTTATTCTACATTTTTGCAGACCTAAATGGGAAATTGGAGACTTCCACAAAAGGGTTAGTCCAACACTCCCCAGACCAAGTTGGATGTATCTGGCACCACCAACTGTATTGTGGGGGATGGGGGTCGCTCCCGAGCTCTAGCCATGTGATGCCATGCCTCTGGTAAAGCAGTGACAGTATGGGTGAGCACAATGTCACGGATATAATAGTGTATATATGCTTTTTCTTATGAATTGAATTGTTTCTTTATTATGTGATATTTTGTTTTTGATCAGTAGAAAATTGATGGAATAATGGAATGATCCTGAGGAAGCAATCCTTGTTTAACTCAGTTTTATTATGAAAAGCCAATAAAGTAACAAATATATCTCCACTCATAAAGCGTGTGACTTATCCTGGCACCTGTAATGATCTGGCAGTTGCTCAGAATGACTGCCACTGCTCTACAACACCCTGAAGCCACTGCTCTACAACACCCTAAGGAGAAATGATGTAGCACTTGGCAAAGTCCCAGCCCTTACACATTTAGTTACCAGGACATCATCAGGAGGCGAAGCCACCTGCACTATCTCCGCTATATACAGTATCTCACAAAAGTGAGTACACCCCTCATATTTTTGTAAATATTTTATTATATCTTTTCATGTGACAACACTGAAGAAATGACACTTTGCTACAATGTAGTGAGTGTACAGTTTTGTACAGTATAAATTTGCTGACCCCTCTAAATAACACAACACACAGCCATTAATGTCTAAACTACTGGCAACATAAGTGAGTATACCCCTAAGTAGAGTTGAGCGGACACCTGGATGTTCGGGTTCGGCCAAATTTCGCGAAAAAGTTTGGGTTCAGTACCGAACTTGACCCGAACTTTACCCCGGACCCCGAACCCCATTGAAGTCAATGGGAACCCGAACTTTTTGGCAGTAATGGCTGTAAAAAAGTCCTGGCAAGTGCTAGAGGGCTGCAAAAGGAAGTAAAATGGGGGTAAGTGTAGGACAAGTGTCCTACAAAAAAATGGGGATAGGGAAAATAACTTAAAATCAAATAAAAAAATTAAAAATGGGAAGGGGGGGTGGATGTGGAGTAGGAGCCTAGAGGTTGACTAGGCCGTGACCATGATAGTGTAGGTGGAAGTGGTGGTGGTGGAGGAGGAGGAGGAGGTAGCCAACACTTTTTGTTGTTTGTTTTTTTTTCTAATTGGGGTAGCCCCCAAAATATTGAGGCGTATTCAAAAAAACAAGTATACCAATGGCTGTGTGAGGCCGGTCTAAATGTCTATTCTGCACAAGGTACAGACAAGTCTTGTGGGATACATTCCTGGTTCATTTTAATAAACACTGGCTTGTCCACGTTGGCTGTGGACAGGCGGCTGCGCTTGTCTGTGATAACGCCCCCTGCCGTGCTAAACACATGTTCAGACAATACACTGGCTGCAGGGCAGGCCAGCACCTCTGAGGCATAAAGGGCAAGCTCAGGCCTTGTACCCAATTTCGAGACCCAGAAGCTGAATAGGGCAGACCCATCAGTCAGTACGTGTAGGTGTGTGCACACATACTGTTCCACCATGTTGCCTCCTGCTAAGACCTTGCCTATCAGCTGGTGGTGCTGTTTGTTGTGGCGGGCTGCTGACAAAGCTTTGCCACATTTCGGCCATGCTAACCCTGCCTTCTGAGGTGCTGGCGGTGCCACAGCTGCGTTGGCGGCCTCTTCCTCCTCCTCCTCTGCCTTCGCCTTGTGCTTCCACTGAGCCTCCCTTACAGCAACAGCAGGAACCTGACCCTATAGGAGTAGGCAATGATTTTAGAACAATAATCTGTCCCTTACAGCACCAGCAGGAACCTGACCCTATAGGAGTAGGGGATGATTTTAGAACAATAATCTGTCCCTTACAGCACCAGCAGGAACCTCTCCCTTTAGAACTAGGAGATGATTATAGAACAATAATCTGTCCCTTACAGGAGCAGCAGGAACCTCTCCCTATAGAACTAGGAGATGATTTTAGAACAACAATCTGTCCCTTACAGGAGCAGCAGGAACCTCTCCCTATAGAACTAGGAGATGA
>BLSH010422254.1:1698794-1713957 GCA_018402905.1 Glandirana rugosa
TTAAGAGTTCCTAGACGTTTTCCACCTAACACAGGAACCACATACTCCGGTCTGAATCATGTATGATTGGCATCTAAGACCCCATGTACTAAGTCTGGCCTCATACACCAAGGACACAATCCACCTTTTGCAGATCCTTGAGAATTTAGTGATTCCAGAAACAGCAATATTGGTAGCTGTTGATGTGGAGTCTCTCTACGGCAGCATCCCCCATCATCTTGGGGTTGCTGCCGTGGAGAGAGTCCTACGTCAGCATTCTACTCATGAGTGGAAGTTCAACTCCTTCATTCTAACAATGTTGGAATTTGTGTTGCAGCGCAATGTCTTCATGTTCAAGGGTTCCCACTACCTCCAGGTGCAGGGTGTTGCAATGGGGACATCATGTGCCCCCTCATATGCAAACCTGTACCAGGGGGAGTGGGAAAAAGAACTTCTCTCTAGGGAAGACCTTGTCCAATACACAGAGCACGTCGTTGTGTGGCAAAGATACATCGACGATGTTCTTATAGTGTGGGATGGGTCAGTAGATCTTCTAAAATCATTTTTGGGAGAAATGAATAGGAACACATTAAATTTATTTTTTACCATGAATTACCATGAAAACAAAATTAGCTTTCTGGATATCTATATCCAGAAGGACAATAGTGGCAAATTAAGTAGTACACTGTTTAGAAAGGAGACTGCTGGCAACACTCTGTTGCACGCCAACAGCTTTCACCCAGAACCCTTAAAAAGATCTATACCATATAGCCAATTTTTACGGCTAAAACGTAATTGCACTACATTTGAAGACTTTAAAACAGAGGCAGATTCTCTATATGATAGGCTATATGATAGAGGATATACTAAAACTACACTAAGGAAAGCTTTCAATAGGGTTAAAGACCTAGACAGACACCAATTGATCTTTAAATCCCAAAACAATAGAAAAAAAGCAATGAGTCAATCTGACCCTATTAGAATAATCACTTGGTTTTCTTGTGAACATGAGGACATTCGCAAAATACTAAATAGACATTGGACAATATTACAGGAGGATCCCATCCTTGGTAGCCTAGTGGGAATCCACCCCCAGATTACTTATAGGAGGGCAGGTTCCCTAGGAGACCCCCCCAGGCCTAAATGAAATGGAAAGCTACAGGCCCTTCTTAGAGGGCTATAGCTCGGGTAAAACTGATTAAAATTGACTCTATTATCTCGGTTCACTGACCATTCCTTACCTCTCTCTCCTTCTCCTTTTTCTCCATCTCACCCAAACCCCCCCCCCCTCTTTTCCTCCTTTCCTCTCTCCATGTTCCCTTGGTCTCATATATGTTTGATCTTGGTTACTATACAGATTCCCAGGTTTCCACAATTGGGATACTGGATTCTCCTGGCCGGGGCTCCCCATCTTAGGGAGATCCCACCTTAGATACACCGATGCACAACCTGGAGATCTACAAAACATAACTTGAAAATGTAATGAAATTGTGTTTGTTGTGATGAGATTCTTGTAATGTCTTTGTTCTCTCTGACTTACAATTTTTCTCCTCTTCTTGTAAAGAATTCAACCATGGACTCAACCAATGTAAGTTATGGTACTTGGAGATCCCTCCCTGGGAAATGTTCTCCCCTCCGCCTTTCTGTCCTCCCCTACATCCAGCACAAGAAGGGCCCTGATTGTTTGGCTTAGTGCTGCCCGGGGCCCAACTTTGAACGGCGCCATACATGAGGGGAGATATATGTCACTTTCTCTCCCCCCACTGGATGGCGCTGCTCTGTCTTGTTCTGTCGGTTAAAGTCCATGGCCCGTCATCTACTTCCCACCGAACGCACGTTCGGAGGTCAGGAAATGACGTCAGCACGCGGTGACGCACTTCCGGAAGTGCGATCGCGCATGCGGCCTATAAGGACGCCGGGAATGGCAGCCGGCGCCATTCTTTCTTTCCCCTGAGTGGTGGTAACCACACAGGTCGACTGGACGCAGCTCTGAAACAGTGAGCGAACCATGGAGGAGAACCTCTTCTCCTTTGAACCATAGAACCATCTCCGGTCCACTAGCTCATAGAGGGGCTGCGCTGCATTTTAGTTACAATTCCTCTTTTGAGGGGTAAGTCATAGATAATCTCTTGGACTTTTCCAAATGTAGTTTATACTTGTCCTTTTTGGTAATAATATTCCTGTGTTTTGATCTTCATATAGAGATTTTGGAAAATATTTATACACCGGCTGTTGGCCTCACGGCCTGCCGTTCTGATGCAGGGGAAATAGGACTTATGGCGGAGGGGGATCTGCCTAGATTGTTGATCTCCAAGAAGGTTGAGTCCTTGTTGTGATGTGAGTATTATTTCATGTACAAAGAAAGATGATTCAGGTACATACATGTATGGTATTAGTTTATTGATCATAGATGGTGATATCTCTCCCTGAAGAAGGAAGTAATAAAGTCAATCCGAAACGCGTTGGAATGTACCGTGCCTTGGGGTCACCCCAATCCCAAGGGACCTCCAGGGCCGGGTGATATCACTTTTTGTCCAAATGCATATTATTGTACAATCAACTGTATCTATGTTGCTTGTGAAAATGTTTCAAAATCTATGAAAATGCTTAATGCTTATTTATGATATCCATATTTTTCAATAAATTTGTTAATTTTTTAGAAAAAAGGAAAAAGTTTCTTTTGAAATTGCCTTAAAAATCCCACCAGTTTACAAGGGGTATTTAAAAATAATGCGATAACAGTAATAACCTTCTTTCCGCCCTTCAACAGGGAAAGTTGACACAAGTGCCATACCTGGCACATGTCTTCAATTTGGTGGTGCAGAGTTTCTTAACCACTTCCCGACCGCCGTATGCAAAATGGCGGCCGGGAAGTGGCTTAGTTATCCTGACTGGATGTCATATGACATTGCGGCGATCGGTGGTGTGGGAGGTCAGTCTGACCCCCCGCAATACCGATCTCGGTAAAGTGCTTCCATCCGAAGCACTTTACCATGTGATCAGCCGTGACCAATCACGGCTGGTCACAGTGTAACACAGGAAAGCCGTTTATCGGCTTTCCTGTACTCAGGTCTGCAGACCTGAGGAGTGGAGAGCCAATCGGCTGCTCTCCTGACAGGGAGGGTTTGTGCTGATGATTTATCAGCACAGCCCTCCCTCGGATCGCCACCCTAGACCACCAGGGAGCCTGCCCAGGGACCACCAGGGATGTGCCCACCCAGGACCACCAGGGAGCCGACCAGGGACCACCAGGGAGCCGATCTGGACCACCAGGGAGACCCCCCTAGACCACCAGGTAAGAGACATAGTGCCCAATGTGGATGGCACTCAGTGCCACCTTCAGATGCCACCCTAGACCACCAGGGAATGAGCCCCTATCAGTATATATGCCCACCAGTACCCACCAATGCCCCTATCAGTGCTTACCAGTGCCCCTATCAATGCATACCAGTGCCACATATCAGTGCCCACCATTGCCACCTACCAGTGCCCACCTATCAGTGCCCATCAGTGCCACCTATCAGTGCCCAGTGCCGCCTATGAGTGCCAATCAGTGCTGTCTATGAGTGCCCATCAGTGCCGCTTAGCAGTGTCCATCAGTGCTGCATATCAGTGCCCATCAGTGCTGTATATCAGTGCCACCTATCAGTACCTGTCAGTGCTGCTTATCAGTGCCACCTAACAGTGCTCATCATTGCTGTATATAAGTGCCTCATCATTAGTGCCACCTCATCAGTGCCGCCTCATCAATGCCAATCAGTACTGCCTCATCAGTGCCCACCAGTGAGGTAGAAAATGTACTTATTTACAAAGTTTTGTGACAAAAATAGAGAATTTTTTTTTTCAAAATTTTCGGTCTTTTTTTATTTGTAGCACAAAAAATAAAAACCGCAGGGGTGATCAAATACCACCAAAGAAAGCTCTATTTGTGGGAACAAAATGATAAAAAATCTGTTTGGGTACAGTGTCACACGACCGCACAATTGTCATTCAAAGTGCAACAGCACTGAAAACTGAAAATTGGTCTGGTAGTAAAGTGTTCTAAGTGCATAGTATTGAATTGGTTAAATAGGTACCTAGGTTTGCAAGATCTTCTAAGGCAGGCGAAAAGAGTCTGTAGCCATTTCAGAGGGTTATATACAGACACCTGCCCAAAACCACCAGATTTGTGACATGCCCACCAGATGGAACTCAGCTTTGGCAATGCTGCAGTGGCTGCACATGCAGCAGAGGGTCGTCAATGAGTACCTGTAAGAGTATGGCACAAGGACAGGCTTAGGGCAGCTCAGATTTTTTTTTCCCACACTAATGGCTGCTGATAAAGGATACATGCACTGTACTGTCAACATTTGAGGAGGCAACAAGGATTGTGAGCCGTGAAAATGCATGCATTGACACAATCCCTCTTGTATTCATGCTGGAGCATGCTCCGTGTGGCATTGTGGACAGGGCACCCAAGACAAAGCAGTGGGAGGAAGAGGAGGACTTCCTTTCCTCTCAAGGCCCACTTTAAGTAGACACCATTCTTGTGACACCACAAAACACAGAAGTGGAGAGGGAGGAGGAGGGTTCTGGCAGTTTTGGAGGCATACGGTAGAAGTAGGGGAAAACATATGTCAAATCTTAAGAGATGTTTTTGTGTGCAAATTATAAATGTATGCTATCAGGCCTACTGCCTACTCAGGGAAAGCCCCAGCAGGTTTATTTTGCTATGAAACTTTGTTCTCTCCCATGTTGGAAAACCAATAAAGTATTTTGGAAAAAAAAGAGATGGTTTTCAGTCCCCAGAAACCATAGTAGTAGTACGTAGCTGGGAGGAGGCAGTTCCAGAAACTGTAATTCTCACTGGCCCCGAGGGCTCTGCTTCTCATTCCTCCTCAAACTTGCGGTACATGGGCTCCCTAATTCTTCAAAGCCTGCAAAAAGCCCTGAGAATTTATGGCATCAAAGATAAGGATCATTATTGGTTGGCAACCCTCCTTGACCACCGTTACAAGGGGAAAGTCTTGAAACTCAGCCTGCCCTCGGAGAGGATGCAGAGGATGAAATATCTTGAGGACACATTAAAGAGGAGTTTATGTAACACCTTTCCAGACTCTGGTAGGTTACAGTCTTATTGAAAGCTACTTTTGAGGCTTCTGTTGGTCAAAGGAGGAGCGGTGGAGAAGGGGAACGCCTCAGTGATGCATTCAACATTGCCCCTCGGCGCCTAGGGCTGTCAGCTTCAAGATCTCATTGGCAACATCTGCATCATATGGTGGAAGATTATCTAGGGGCGAAAACAGACATGGAGAGCTTTCCAGTTGATGATCCACTGGGTTTCTGAGTCATGAGAATAGACCACTGGCCAGAACTTGCCCAGTACGCAATTGAGCTGCTGGGTTGCCCTGCATTCAGTGTACTTTCTGATTGGGCATTCAGTGCTGCCGGAGGTTTTTTGACGGATAAAAGAGCGCGTTTGTCCACAGACTGGCTGACATTTGTCAAAATGAATCATTGCTGGATTAGCAGCATCTATCAAGCCCCTGATGCTGATGTCACTGGTTAAATGCTATTGGGATCTCAAATTTCTGCAAGACTGTCTAGTCTCCCTAGCTTTGTGGGTGTTTTATCTTGGTATAGGTTTCATGGGCACAGTTAACACCCAAGGATCAATTTTTCTGCACCTGTTTGATAGGTGCATCAAATTTAATTTTTTTAACAGCAAGGCCAGTTCTTGCTGTCATCAAGAGTACCTCAAGGAGGTTACGGGATGAAATCACCACCAACACCCAAAGACCAATGTTTCCGCAACTGTTTGACAAGTGCATTAAATTAAAATTTTTTACAGTAAGGTCAAATCTTGCTTTCATCAACAGGTCCTCTAGAATGGGGGCCAGCAACCAGTTGATCACGAGCTACCTGTTGACCAATAGCAGGTGACAGATAGCTTGCAAAGACATCCCTGCCTCGCCGACCCATCACTTTCTACAGAGTGGCGCAGGCATGCGCTCAGTCAATCCTAGTCTGTAGGGCAGCCCCCTGCATTCGATTGACTGGTGTGCGGGGAAAGCTTTTGCAAGGACCGGAATAGCTGGTGGGCATCAGTGTCAGAACATGCTGCTTCCCTGTGCTACTCTACATCTGGTAACAACTTCTGCACCTTCCTGACCCCACAGTACAATTCCATCCTGGTCCCCAATACCATACTCTTCTGAACCCTCCAGTGCTGTGCCCTCCTAACCCCCAATACCATACTCTTCTGACCCCCCAATGCCATGCCCTCCTGACAGGACCGGTACAAGGGGGTGGAAGGGGCAGATGCCCTGGGCGGCACAATTTACTGGAGGAAGTGGGGGCGCAGCGCAGTTGAAGTGCTTCTAAAATCTGTGTGTGTGTCTGTCCAGCCTCTAATATCTGTAACGATGTGCTGAGTGTACTCCTGCACAGCACTAGCATAGCCCAGCCCATCACTTTGCTGTCAGTAGAGATACCCCACCTGACAGGAGTTTCATAGGCCCGGCCCGGGGTGACGTCACTGAGAGGTCAGCCACCTCCCAGAGGCAGGATTGGAGAGTACCCAGAGGAGAGGAGCAGTGGCGTCTCCAGCTTTCGTATTTAGGGGGGCACATGGGGGGACAGGGACAAAAATAAGGGGGCCAACCATAAAACACAATTTTATATATATATATATATATATATATATATATATAGAGAGAGAGAGAGAGAGAGAGAGAGAGAGAGAGAGAGAGAGATACGCATAAACATGAAATATTCCTGACAATGGGCATCAAACTCATAAACATGAAATATTCCTGACAATGAGCATCAAACGCATAAATATTCCTGACAATAGGCATCAAACGCATAAATATTCCTGACAATGGGCATCAAACGCATAAAGATTCCTGACAATGGGCATCTGACAATGGGCATCTAATGCATAAATATTCTTGACAATGGGCATCAAACGCATAAACATGAAATATTCCTGACAATGGGCATCAGACGCATAACCATGAAATATTCCTGACAATGGGCATCAAATGCAAACACTTTATGCATTTAATGCCCATTGTCAGGGTATATAAATGATGTATAAACGTTATCCATCCTGACAATGGGCATTAAACGCATAAACAGTAAACACTCCAGACAAGACAATGGGCATAAAATGCAAGAAGGAATTGTTTGTCCTGTAAAAAGTAAAATTATGTCAATAGAGTCATTACATACATGTAAGTAAGTTTTCTATGTCCAGCTGTAGAATTCTGTCAGACTTGATCTGGGGACAGTGTCCTCAGTCTGGGGACTGTCCCTGGAAACTGGGGACCTCTGTTCACCCTAGGCCAGTGGTCAGCAGGCCCCACAGGTCAGCATAACCCACAGGTCAGTGACCAATAGGACCCACAGGTCCACAGCCAGCTCCTAGCAGGACCCACAACCTGTAGGTCCTGCTGGGAGCTGGCTGCGGACCTGTGGGTCCTGCTGGGAGTGGACAATAGCCTATGGGTTCTGCTGTGAGCTGGCCATGACCTATAGGTCTTGCTGGGAGTTGGCCATTGCCTGTGGGTCCTGCTGGGAGCTGGCCATGGCCTGTGGGTCCTGCTGGCCTGTACAGTCCATGACCAGTAACTAGCAGGACCCACAGGTGACTGGCCAGCTCCCAGCAGGAGCCATAGGCAATGGTCAGCTCCCAGCAGGACCCACAGACCAGCAGGACCCACCGGCAATGGCCAGCCCCCAGCAGGATTCACAGGCCATGGCCCATGGGCACTGGGGCAGGGCAAATTAGGTTTATGGGGGGATAGATTGGATGATGGGGTCAGCTGGGGTGTGTGGGTCTCTCACCTCATTTATGGGCCTATGGCAGGTAGCTGCCAACTCAGGCTCAGCAGCCAGGACAGGTCCTCCTCTTTGCACGGCCTTCTCCAGTCCTGGGAGGGGGTGGGTGATGCTCCTCAGGCTCAGCTCCTCCTGGGTTCAACAACTTGGATGTGTGCACTGTGCACAGACTCACAGTGTACTGCTGTCTGCCCTGTGTAACCTTGTGTGTCTCCCTCCCTCACCAGTCGCCACCGCGCCATGAGGGTCTCATCCACTCAGCAAGCTCACTAACATCAGCGTACGCACAGGCAGGCTGGCTGTGCGTGCTGCATGCTCTCCAGACAGAGTCCAAGCTCCACCCTCCGGGAGCAGAGCAGGCTGGAAGCTAGCTAATCTTGCTGCTTGTGCTTGAACAGTGCACCCTGTGCTAGACACACAGCTGCCGCCAGCCTGCCACGGAGTGGACTACAACTCCGATAAGCAACAGTGGTGGGTGGCGGCCATCACGTGACGTCACCTAGCCAATCCCCCAGACTTCCTCTTCCTCGAGACATGGAGACAGACACAGACTGAGTGACTGACAGATAAGGTGACCAGAACTTGAACTTGGACAGCCGCCGAGCCGCGGCGCCGGCACCCGGCCGTATTATACAACTGTTATATTTGGGGGGGCACACAGAGTAAAATTGTGGGGGGTCACGGCCCCCTGAGGCCCCCCCCTTAGTGACGCCCCTGGAGAGGAGCATAGAATGCTGCTGCTGGAGCTGTGAACTAGAGGAGCCTCTGAGCCTGGGAAGAACCAAGCACTGTTAGTCCCACAAGTAAGCAGATTCCCATCTGCATATGGAATTAACTCCTTGGATGGGGGAGGAGGGCTGAATGAAGGTTAATTACCCATGGTGTTTGTAATATGCAGCATGGGTTGGTTAATGTATTGCCACTTATCACTGATGCATTAGTGACCAGTGGCAGGTATCCACTTCAGCCCCAGAAGGATTGCCCCCTTTATGACCAGAGCACTTTTTGCAATTCGGCACTGCATCGCTTTAACTGACAATTGCACGGTTGTGAAACATTGTACCCAAATTAAATTGACTTCCTTTTTTCCCACAAATAGAGCTTTCTTTTGGTGGTATTTGATCACCTCTGTGTCATTTCTGATCACCGATAGCAACAAAAAAAGAGCGACAATTTTGTAATAAAACAATATTCTTTGCTTTTTGCTAAAATACATATAAAAAAAAGTATAAAAAAAAAATGTATTCAACAGTTTTGGCCGATATATATATATACTTCCTTTTGATAAAAAAAAATCGCAATTGGCGCATATTTTTTGGTTTGCGCAAAAGTTGCCGTGTTTACAAATGATGAGAATTAATTTATGTGGTTTTTATTTTTTTAATTTTTTACTAGTAATGGTGGCAATCTGTGATTTTTATCAGGGCGGCGACATTGCGACGGATATGTCGGACATTTTTTACGCTTTTTTGGGACCATTGGCATTTATACAGCGATCAGTGCTATGAAAATGCACTGATTACTTTTGTAAATGTCGCTGGCAAAGAAGGGGTTAACACTAGGGAGCGATCAAAGGGTTAACTGTGTTTCCTGCTATGTGTTTCTAACTGTGTGGGGGCTAGGATGACTGGGGGAGGAGAGTGATCGTTGCTCCCATATACAGGAAGCATACGATCACACTCATTTTCCTCTGTCAGAACGGAGATCCATGTGCTTGCACACACAGATCCCCGTTCTGTCACTGCCGGCGAACATCGAGTTTGCCCTACCCACTACCTGGCTCACGTTCCACGATCTCGCAGCCGCCATGAGTCCATGGCGGGTGGTCGGCAACTGGTTAATTAACCCCTTTCATTAATGCTGACACTGGTGCCACTAATGTAGCACAAAGGGGTTAATTAACTGCCACTGGTCGGTCACTAATGCATCAGTGATCAGTGGCAATACATTAACCCCCCCATGCTGCATATTACAAATACCATGGGTAATTAACCACTTGCCGACCCATCACAGTACATACAGTATCTCACAAAAGTGAGTACACCCCTAACATTTTTGTAAATATTTTATTATATCTTTTCATGTGACAACACTGAAGAAATGAGACTTTGCACTTAGCAAATTTGCTGTCCCCTCAAAATAACTTAACACTCAGCCATTAATGTCTAAACCACTGGCAACAAAAGTGAGTACACCCCTAAGTGAAAATGTCCAAATTGGGTCCAATTAGCCATTTTCTCTCCCCGGTGTTATGTAACTTGTTAGTGTTATAAGGTCTCAGGTGTGAATAGAGAGCAGGTGTGTTAAATTTGGTGTTATGGCTCTAGCTCTCTCATACTGGTCACTGGAAGTTCAACATGGCACCTCATGGCAAAGAATTCTCTGAGGATCTGAAAAAAAGAACTGTTGCGCTACATAAAGATGGCCTAGGCTATAAGAAGATTGCCAAGACCCTGAAACTGAGCTGCAGGGTGGCCAAGATCATACAGCAGTTTAACAGGACAGGTTCCACTCAGAACAGGCCTCACCATGGTCGACCAAAGAAGTTGAGTGCACGTGCTCAGCGCCAGATGCATAGGTTGTCTTTGGGAAATAGACGTATGAGTGCTGCTAGCATTGCTGCAGAGGTTGAAGGGGTGGGGGGGTCAGCCTGTCAGTGGTCAGACCATACTCCGCACACTGCATCAAATTGGTCTGCATGGCTGTCATCCCAGACAGAAGGCTCTTCTAAAGATAATGCACAAGAAAGTACGCAAACAGTTTGCTGAAGACAAGCAGACTAAGGACATAGATTACTGGAACCATGTCCTGTGGTCTGATGAGACCAAGATAAAAGTATTTGGTTCAGATGGTGTCAAGCATGTGTGGCGGCAACCAAGGGAGCAGTACAAAGACAAGTGAGTCTTGCCTACAGTCAAGCATAGTGGTGGGAGTGTCAAGGTCTGGGGCTGCATGAGTTATGCTGGCCCTAGGGAACTAGAGTTCATTGAGGAAACCATGTACTGTCACATACTGAAGCAGAGCATGATCCCCTCCCTTCAGAGACTGGGCTACAGGGCAATATTTCAACATGATAACGACTTCAATCATACCTCCAAGATGACCACTGCCTGATAAAGAAGCTGAGAGTAAAGGTGATGGACTGCCCAAGCATGTCTCCAGACCTAAACCCTATTTAGCATCTGTGGGGCATCCTCAAATGGAAGGTGGAGGAGCGCAAGGTCTCTAACATCTACCAGCTCCATTATGTCATCATGGAGGAGTGGAAGAGGACTCCAGTGGCAACCTGTGAAGCTCTGGTGAACTCCACGCCCAAGAGGGTTAAGGCAGTGCTGGAAAATAATGGTGGCCACACAAAATATTGACACTTTGGGCCCAATTTGGACATTTTCACTAAGGAGTGTACTCACTTGCTGTGTGTTGAGTTATTTTGAGGGGACAGCAAATTTACACTGCTAATTAAGCTGTACACTCACTACTTTACATTGTAGCAAAGTGTAATTTCTTCAGTGTTGTCACATGCAAAGATAAAAGAAAATATTTGCAAAAATGTGAGGGGTGTAATCACTTTTGTGAGATACTGTATATATATATATTTATAAATAAATTATAAATATTGGGACATCTACACAATTCTAATCTTTTTGGCTCTATATACCACCACAATGGATTTGAAATGAAACACACAAGATGTGCTTTAACTGCAGACTTTCAGCTTTACTTTGAGGGTATTTACATAAAAATCAGGTGAACGGTGTAGGAATTACAACAGTATATGTGCCTCCCACTTTTTAAGGGACCAAAAGTAATGGAACAATTGGCTGCTCAGCTGTTCCATGGCCAGGTGTGTGTTATTCCCTCATTATCCCATTTACAAGGAGCAGATAAAAGGTCCAGAGTTCATTTCAAGTGTGCAATTTGCATTTGGAATCTGTTGCTGTCAAATCTCAATATGAGATCCAAAGAGCTGTCACTATCAGTGAAGCCATCATTAGGCTAAAAAAACAAAACAAACCCATCAGAGAGATAGCAAAAAAATTAGGTGTGGCCAAATCAACTGTTTGGAACATCCTTAAAAAGAAAGAACGCACCGGTGAGTTCAGCAACACCAAAAGACCCAGCAGACCACCGAAAACAACTGTGGTGGATGACCGAAGAATTCTTTCCCTGGTGAAGAAAACACCCTTCACATTTCGGCATTTCTTTCCTCATGCGCTGTCACAGGGTGAGGAGAGGAGTGCCGGTAATCGGCAAGTGTGACAGGATACATCTACACTGATAATCAGGGCACTGATCTTCAATCTGGATCTTCACTGGTCCAACTTTTTCAGTATTTTTTCATTTGTTTTACAAAAAATAAAAAACCCAGGGGGGATTAAAAATATCTGTTTAAAAAAAATTATAAAAATTACAGTTGCATTACCGTGCAATTGTCATTCAAAATGCAACAGCACTGAAAGCTAAAAAGTTGCTTGGGCAGGAAGGGACTAAAAGTGCCCAGTAGGCAAGTGGTTAATTAGAAAACAAAAATCCCATGATACAAATGCATCATCAATAACATTGTCCAGCAATGCAGAACAAAGTAAATTTGAATGCTCAATGGGTGTCAACCTGCCAAGCGATTAAAAAAAAGGCATCTGCCAACAGCCAACATATCAGATTCAGCACCCATCACTTGACTCCGACCAAATGTAATCCTCTGTTCCCTGCTGCAAGGGGCAAGGTCTCCATATCAAATCATTGACCATTTATGGTCAATTACATCGTTGGGATTCCCATCCTGATATTCTTAGCTGGTGACGCATGATCTCGCTCTATACATTTTTGAAGAGGTCCATTCTATCCCCTCTATCCTGTACTGTGCAGAAATGTGATTTGTTTTTCAAATGAAGTATCTAATTTAGAAAGCTTCCAAACTAAGTCCTTCACCACAAAACCATTGTAAATATTTTGCAGCCAAGCGTTTAAATCAAAAAGTGCACCTAAATCATTAAAAGTAAAATTTGCATCAATACATTTGTGATCATAAGGGCTACTTGCCCTAGTTTCTCATGATCCTTGGGGATCAGTAATATTATTTCCATATTGTTTTTTGACAGTTATATCCCATGCAAAGTTGTTAACATCAACCAAGAAAATAAATTAAAGTGGCAAGTGGGAGCAAAGCTCAAAGACCTAGAAATGTAAAACAATACTCATGTCTCCCATAATGGAATATTAGGCTGATGAGGCTACAGGGGGTAAAGAGTATTCTCCTCCTCAGAGAATAGATAGAGATGGGCAGTGGCGGCTGGTGTTTTTTTTGGGTGGGCGGTAAGCTACCCCCCCGGGCTGCCAGCATTGCAGCACTACCATCCTCCAACCCCCCTGGCGGTAGCGGGGCAGGACTACCAGCCCCACTACCAACCCCCTGCTGCCTGCTGGTCAGTCCGGCACTTACCCCATCTAGGTGGCAGTTGACAGTTGCTCCTCTGCATCCTTGGCTCCTGTGTCCTTTCCTCCATTGTGGCGGTTTCCATGTGTCTCCTCCTAGGTGTTAGGGGTCCAATGGGATCGCCTGTCCTTTCAGCCAATTGGATGCCGGGTCTCAGACCCGGAACTTGTTTGGCCGGGAGGAGGATCAGTGTTGGAATAGCGAATATTCATTCGCTGTTGTAATACACCTGGGTGGGCTGAGAGCACACTCTCTGCACCCCGAGCCCATCCTATTTGGAAGCCTATTGGAGCCTCTGGCTCTAATCAGTGCTTCAAAAAAACACACCCCCGCCCACCCCCGCCATAGGAATTTATGCACCCGGCATCCTGAAAGGAGCCGGGCACATGGATAGGGCAGCGGCGGCATGGATAAGGGAGGCAGCGCCCGTGCGCCCACAATGGATGGGCCGTGCCGGAGATGGGCTGAACACCCCCCCGGTTCAGTTTGCGCCAGAACTTTCGAACATTGCAAAAGTTCAGAGCCCAACAATGAACCTCATTAAAGACTATGGGACCTGAACTGGAAAAATCAAAAGTACCCAATTTGAAGGCTTATATGAAAGTTATTGGGCATACAAAGGGTATAGGGGTCCGGGTACTGTCCTGTGGGACATGTATCAATGCAAAAAAAGTTTTTTTAAAAGATCATTTTTAAATGAGCAGGGATTTAATGATGCTTAAAGTGCAACAATCAAAATGGAAAAATCCTTTAAATACAGTGCCTTAGTCTGCCTGTAAAGTGTCACATCTGTACCGTGTATAGAACCTACTGCAGCAAAAATGACATTTAACAAGAAAAAATTAACATTTTCCCTGCAAGAATTCACCATGCTGTAAAAAAATTAAATTATATGCACCTGTCAAGCAGGTGTGGAAAAAATGATCCTTGGGTGTTAATTGGGCCCATGAAACCTATACCTATAAAAATCAACACCCACAAAGCTAGGCAACCTAGACAGTCTTGCAGAGATTCCACATACCAAAAACAATCATGTGGGTGACATCTGCATCAGGAGCCTGATAGCTGCTGCTAATCCAGAAATAATTAATTTTGATAAATGTCAGCCGGTCAACAGAGTCTGTGGACTGACACGCTCTTTTATCTGTCACAAAACCTCTGGCAGCACTGAATGCATGTTCCGAAAGCACGCTGGATGTAGGGTAGCCCAGCAGCTCAATTGCATACCGGGCAAGTTCTGGCCAATGGTCTATTCTCATGACCCAGTAATCCAGTGGATCGTCAACTGGAATGCTCTCCATTTCTGTTTCTGCCCTAGATAATCTCCCGCCATATGATGCAGACAATGGGATCTTGAAGCTGACAGCCCTGGGCGCGGAGGACTAAATAATTTTGAAATGCATCACTGAGGTGGCCCCCTTTACCATCGCTCCTCCTTTAACCAACAGAATCTTCAAAAGTAGCTACCTACCAGAGTCTGGAAAGGCATTGCATAAATTCCTCTTTAACCACTTCAGCCCCGGAAGGATTGGCTGCTTTAGGACCGGAGCCCTTTTTGCGATTCGGCACTGCGTCGCTTTAACTGACAATTGCGCAGTCGTGCGACGTTGTACCCAAACAAAATTTGCGTCCTTTTTTTCCCACAAACAGAGCTTTCTTTTGGTGGTATTTGATCCCCTCTGCGTCATTTCTGATCGCCGCTATAAACAAAAGAAGAGCGACAATTTTGCAAAAAAACACAAATTTCTTACTTTTTGCTAAAATACAAATCCAAAAAAAAAATATAAAAAAACATTTTTTTTCACCGTTTTTGGCCGATTTATATTCTTCCTCATATTTGCGATAAAAAAAATCGCAATCGGCGTTTATTGATTGGTTTGCGCAAAAGTGGTCGCGTTTACGGATGATGAGAATTCATTTTTGGGG
>BLSH010422254.1:1722805-1751213 GCA_018402905.1 Glandirana rugosa
TGTAGACCTTTGACACACACAGTGAAATTTACTTTGGCCCTGATTGACTTGATGACAAGACGGTTAGTCCCGGTTTCATTTAAAGTGACACACACAGTTTCCAGATGTTTGCAGAACAGTAGTTCAGTTAGTCCCGGTTTCATTTAAAGTGACACACACAGTTTCCAGATGTTCGCAAAACAGTAGTTCAGTTAGTCCCGGTTTCATTTAAAGTGACACACAGACTTTCCAGATGTTTGCAGAACAGTAGTTCAGTTAGTCCCAGTTTCATTTAAAGTGACACACACAGTTTCCAGATGTTTGCAGAACAGTGATATGGGTTCTCCAGGCTTATTTATACTTTTTTGACACAGTTTGAAGATGATTTTAGAACAGTTATATGGCTTCTACCGTTAATTAATACTTTTTAGACCCAGTTTGAAGATGGTCCACATCCACCTCCATTTTTGCTTTTTTTATGTTTTTATTTTTTTAAAAATGCTTTTAGTTATTTCCCTGTCCCCATTTCTTTGTAGGGAACTTGTCCCACCCTTACCCCCATTTCCTTCCTTTTGCAGACCTCTAGGGCTTTCCAGGACTAATTTAAGGTCATTTTTGTGCCTAAAAGTTCGGGTCCCCATTGATTTCAATGGGGTTCGGGGTCCGGGACAAAGTTTGGGTTCTGTCCGGACCCGAACCCGGAATTTGTCCCGAAGTTCGGCCGAACCAGCAGAACCCGGACTTCTAGAAGTTCGCTCTACTCTAGATATCACCCATTATTATGAGTAATAGGGTTCGCATCTTTTTTTTTCCTTTCCACCTTCTATCTTTACCCTCCTTCCCTCTCTCTTTTTTCCCTCTCTTATCCCTGTTCCCCCTTCTCACCCTTTTTTCCCTTTTAATTTTGTTTGTCACCTCATTAAGAGGGTTTTGGCCCAAATCCCCAAAACGTTTTTACAGGGTCAGGAAGGAAAAAGAAAAGAAAAATATTGTCAGAGCTTGTCATGCTAAACTTATCTCACTCTTCTAAAACGTTGTGAGTTTTTTTTTGTGCATTTGTGTCCTTTTTTAGAGAGAAAATTTCCATCACCTTTTGTATTGGCCCATACCTTCCTGTTCACCCATTAGAGATCCAGGTAGCTATTAAAAAAGCTCTAGTTTTAAGAACAGCTGTAATGTCTGCTGAATTGCATTGGCAATGTGCTAACCTTTTTTTCATTTGTTGCATAGAATTACACTGGTGTTGTAAGATAATTTAAAAGTTGTACATTTCCCTAGAACACTATAAATGTGACATTGCTGTAAAGTACATTTTTATACTTTTGTCAGCAGGTAATTAAACCTGTCAAATGTCAACCTTCATGTAGGAATGACTGATAGCAACATTCTTCTAAAGCTACTTTAATGCCCAGAGGGTGGCCATATGTGTTCCTAATATCAGGCATATTAAAGTACAACTAAAGGCAACATACATATTTTAGTAAATCCTCATATAAATACCTGAAAGTTACACATGGTAATAAACACAATAACTGAAATTATTATTTTCCTACCATGTAGCTACAAGTGTGGTCTGTAATCTCCCATTATTTTCTTCTTTGCTATACACTGCTAGAGATGATGGGAGGAGTTTAGCAGAGCAGAGCAGAGGTCAGATGTCATTTCCTTTCAGTAAAGTGGCTTGTCTCCCCAACAGACCTCCAGCTTTCTATGGTGCTTAGTCTATTTTACATAACACACACCCATCTGCCAACAGACTGTATAGGTGCATAACATATTGATTTCTTAATTTTGACCATAGATCTACTTTAAGTCATTTCAGATCTACCATGATGATAATCAGGCAATGTATAGGCAGCCCCTGATTTTACAGCAGTGGCGGCAGGTGAAATTTTAGGATGGGGGGGCACCAGACCCCGCCCTTCCTTTTTGACCCATCCCACTTCTCATAAGCCCCACCCCTTATAGATTCCACCGATTGTGTCACGAGTATACAGCACATTACTAGATAGGGTATACAGCATTGCAAGATTGGAGTATATACAGCATTACCAGAGTAGTATATACAGCATCACCAGAGGAGTATATACACAGCATTACCAGAGGAGTATAAACAGCATCACCAGAGAAGTATATACAGCATCACCAGAGGGGTATATACAGCATTACCAGAGGAGTATATACAGCATTACTAGAGGAGCATATACAGAATTGCCAGAGGAGTATATACAGCATCACCAGGGGAGTATATACAGCATCACCAGAGGGGTATATACAGCATTATCAGAGGGCTATGTACAGCATTACCAGAGAAGCATATACAGCATTACCAGAGAAGTATATACAGCATTACCAGAGGAGCATATAGTATGACCAGAGGGGTACCCGCACTTACCCCATCTAGGAGCGGGCGGTCAGCAGGCAGGCAGCGAGCGGTGCTCGACGAGTGGGGAGCAGCTTGGCTTCCACCGTACATCTCCCTTCTCCTCCAAGAAAGGCATCCAATAGGATTGCCTGTCTTCTCCGCCAATCGGGAAAGCGCTTCCTGATTGGCGGAGAGCGGCTCAGTGCTAGAAAGGCAAATGTTCATTTGCCTTTTTAAGGGATCGTGGCGGCACGCTCTGTGTCACAAGCCACACTATTTTGAAGCCTATAACAGCCCACGGCTCTAATGAAATGCTTCAAAGAAACCTCCAAGGTAATTCATGCGGCCAGAGCCTCAAAGGGGCCAGCCACTTGAATAGGGGGTGGTCGGGGGCGGCCATGGATAGAGGCATAGAAAGGGTGGCGACCAGCGACGGGCCACCCCTGTTTTACAGGCTGAAAATTCAGATCTGCTAAAAACTGGGCCAGGTAGTCCTTAAAGACTTAAGCTGGATACACACTATACAACTTAAGTTGTTCAATTTCCTTTAGATTTACCTTCAACTATGTAGTTCAAGGGCCTGCCTGATTGCATACAAATTGAAAGTGTTGAGGTTTGACCTCATATTATATGGTTTTGGTAAATCTAAAGGAAAAAAATCTAAAGAAGATTGTATAGTGTGTATCGTATTCAGCTTTAAAGCATAAGTCCACTTAAAATGGATGTTTAAGTATGTTTATGGGACTCCAGCTGTGAGATTGTCTTGCTGGAGTTGCAGTTCCCCTGAATTAAAGTGGATGTAAACCTCAAATATAAAATATGAGCAAAGCATATCCCTCTACATAGTGTGTACCTGTCTCAATTAAGAGCACAAAGGGGGGTATTTACTAAACTGGAGTGTGCAAAATCTGGTGCAACTCTGCATAAAAAAATCAGCTCCCAGGTTTTATTGCCAAAGCTTAATTGAACAAGCTGAATTTAGAAGCCGATTGGCTATCATGCACAGCTGCAACAGATTCTGAGTGATCCAGTTTTAGTAAATCTCCCCCTAAGTGTCATTTGTGTCTGATGCTTCATTCCTCTGTTATCAGCATCAATCACTTCTGACAAGTTTTCCTTGTGTGTAATTTCAGCTCTCCATCCCCTTTTTTGTGAACTCTCAGACAAGCTTTATAAATTCGACACTTTGAATGCAGAGAAGGATGTAGAAAAGACTGCAGATAAACAGGTACAACTTATGTAGGAGGATTTGTTTAGTCTCTGTGTATCACATGAGGCCACTCACTTCACTATGTATATGTAAGGGTTCACAATTACTTTAACCACTTGCTGACTGCCCTTTAGCACTTTTACTGCTACAGGGCAGAACCTGTGGGCAGAATCCCGTATATATATATATATATATATATATATATATATATATATATATATATGTGATTTTGCATTTCTGCCTGCAGGGGGCGCTGCACCAATGGCTGATATGTGAGTTTCAGGGACTCGATGTCCTCCACCCACCTGATTGTAGTAAAATATATAGAAATGAGATATGCCTACATAAACAGGGCATATCTCAGTTCTGATGGGGGTGGGGGTGGGGGGGGATAAGGGACAATCTTGTCTCAGAGACTAGAATCGGTCTCTTCCCCTAGTGAAAGCAGCACATTGTGTACACAAAAACACTGGCTAGGCACACAGTTAACCCTCATCACTCTGGCTGTTTAACCTCTTTCCAGCCAGTGTCGCTAGTAAAGTGTCGGTGCATAGTTTTAGCACTGATCATTGTATTGGTGTCACTGGTTCCCGCAAAGTGTCACCAATATCGCAGTCCCCCTATAAGTTGCCGATCACCACCATTGAAGTGTATATAAAGGGGAATCCCGCGCTATAGTGATATAGAGTAAGCAATTGGGGGGAAGCTGCCCTTCTGTTTTCCTAAGAGGGAAATGAAGTATGCAAGTAATATGTCAGAAGCAGTGGCGCTAACCCTCTGGGTGCTAGTCTTATCTCAGGCTGCACCTAAAATATGTGACCCTTGTATCTAACCACCATAAATACTGTATATAAACTTTAAAATGTGTATTAAAATATTATTGTGTTGATTATAATCAATATAAATAATCATACAGGTACAAAAGAATTGTGCAAATGTGCAAAAATGATAAATAACTAAGTCTCAGATAAATATTAGAAAGATTTTTGTTTGAAAAAAGACTTCGTATGTAGTGTCCATAATCAGCAGCACATAATAATTAAATAATAGTCCCTTTAAAATTCCAGATGCAATAGAAAGTGCTCAGTGACTTTGGTGACAAATCTTCACAGTATGTAAAGTGATCCAGTGCCTCAATCCGGTGCTCCCCTCTTGCACCCCCACTCACCAGAGCTAGGTACCCCTGCAGGGGTAACTCGCCTATGCTGAATCCTTTTCCCGGTCAGCTTGGGTGGTAATCCTCAGTGTCAGGCTCCTCGTATTGATTTCCAGCAGCTCTCCTCCAGGTTGATGCGGCACTCCACGGTGTAGGGAAAAAACTTTCCGGTTGTATGGAGTGTATAAAGGATAAGAAATCCAATATAGTGTAAATCCAAAAACACTTTATTGTCCAAACCAATTAAAAACAGGTATTAAAAAGATGTGTTCCTCGGTATTTGTACAAGGGAAAAAATGCCAGTGGTAGCGCGGCTACCGTTTGAGGAAGAGGCGTCTCGCTTCCCCTTCTATCAGCTGGTATTCCCTATGCCGAGTAAGCAACCCCGATCGTGACGTCAAACGTTCGGGGGCCAGCTAGTACGCACGAACGTTTGACGTCACGATCGGGTTTGCTTACTCGGCATAGGGAATACCAGCTGATAGAAGGGGAAGCGAGACGCCTCTTCCTCAAACGGTAGCCACGCTATCACTGGCATTTTTTCCCTTGTACAAATACCGAGGAACACATCTTTTTAATACCTGTTTTTAATTGGTTTGGACAATAAAGTGTTTTTGGATTTACACTATATTGGATTTCTTATCCTTTATACACTCCATACAACCGGAAAGTTTTTTCCCTACATCGTGGAGTGCCGCATCAACCTGGAGGAGAGCTGCTGGAAATCAATACGAGGAGCCTGACACTGAGGATTACCACCCGAGCTGACCGGGAAAAGGATTCAGCATAGGCGAGTTACCCCTGCAGGGGTACCTAGCTCTGGTGAGTGGGGGTGCAAGAGGGGAGCACCGGATTGAGGCACTGGATCACTTTACATACTGTGAAGATTTGTCACCAAAGTCACTGAGCACTTTCTATTGCATCTGGAATTTTAAAGGGACTATTATTTAATTATTATGTGCTGCTGATTATGGACACTACATACAAAGTCTTTTTTCAAACAAAAATCTTTCTAATATTTATCTGAGACTTAGTTATTTATCATTTTTGCACATTTGCACAATTCTTTTGTAACTGTATGATTATTTATATTGATTATAATCAACACAATAATATTTTAATACACATTTTAAAGTTTATATACAGTATTCTTGATCACCACCATTACTAGTATAAAAAAATCCATAAATCCATAGTTTGTAGATTCTATAACATTCGAGTAAACCAATCGATATACGCTTATTGGGATTTTTTTTACTAAAAACATGTAGCAGAATACATATTGGCCTAAATTTATAAAGAAATTTTCATTTTCAATTTTTTCATTTTTTTTTTATTGGACATGTTTTATAGCAGAAAGTAAAAAAAAATATTTTTTTTTCTAAATTCATGCTCTGTTTTGTTTATAGCACAACAAGTCAAAAAGTAAAATATACAGTGATGATCAAATACCATCAAAAGAAAGCTCTATTTGCAGGTAAATAGATTTTCACTTAATTTAACGCAGTGCCATATTGCAAAACATAGCCTAGTCATCTTCTGGAGGTCAAGACGTTAGATACTATGGTGTGTGAGTTCTTTGGGCAGGGGCCTGACTTACTTATACCAGTGGTAGGTTAGATAAATCCCAGAGAAGAGACACAAAACGTTTCACTGCCACCAGAAAACAGCATTATACAAACAAATGTAAAAATTAGAACCCACTAACCTTTATTTTTAAGAGTAGCTGGTATATTCATTTGAACTCTGTGTTATTGCCACTAATCATGTTATTGGCCTTAGTTGGTGTGTAACACACATAGATATACTGTAATTACATACCTCCCAACATTTTGAGATGGGAATGAGGGCCACCTATTAGCAAAAGTATGTAGGTATAGGGCACACCCCATGCCATACCCAATTATACAAATAAATGATTAGGTAAACCCACAAGTGCCGTTTTACCACTATTGTTCCTTTATACTGGCTTTTGAAATTTGCAAATGCAGCAATTTTTAAATTGGATGAAAGGTTTAGCATTGGAAACACTTTTTGAGAAATATAAAAAATGCATTTTATATACAACTATATAAATCAGACAAAAATGAGGGACACATGAGGAGGAAAGAGGAACGGAGGGACTTTGTTCCAAATCAGGGAGAGTCCCTCGAAATCAGGGACAGTTGAGAGCTGTGTAATTAACTCTTCCCCAGTGCCCCCAAGGATTCTAATACTAATGAGGGACAATCAAGAACAAGATGTTATTGACAATAAATACTGCCCATCAGAGGAGATGACTGCTGATGCACTCACCAAGCCTTTGTTGAAGGAACATCATAGTTATTTACAGAAGAAGCTGAATATAATTTAACAAAGCACATGCTGTTGAGAAGGGGTGTTGGGAAAAGCAACAGTAATGTTACTATATACTGTGAACTATATGTACTGTGTGCATTGTGCCTATCTATCCAGCAGGTGGCACTGCAGTATTATAGTGAATGTATTCTATGATATAACAGGATGTATGGTCTCTTTTGCATGCACTTGTTTGTATCTCGTTCCTCTTTCTTGTTCCATGATAAAGATATCCTCCATGAAAGTAAAGCTTTCCTCTGCATACAACAAGCTTCTAGCACATGGTTTCAATACTCTGCACAACAGGTTATGGGTCTAGCAGCACCCAGGCACCGAGGACACTGGAAAGAGAATTCTGCAACTCAGTGAGTACAGAGAGTGTGTGAGTACTGTATGCAAAGATGGCCAGTGGTTCAGATGTGAAGTTTGCAATAGCAAAGCTGAACAATGCCAATTACCAGATGTGGAAATTGTGGCAAGTGTTGAATACAGACAGACCCACAAACAGAGAGACGGAAAACTGGGATAGGAAGGATAGGCAAGCAAAAGTGATTATAAGCTTGCCAGTGGAAGATGACCACATAAGAACAGAGAAAACAGCCAACGGTATGTGGACTTCATTACAGAAACTGTATGAGCATTCAAGTCTCAACAGTAAGCTCTTTCAACTAAGAAAATTATAGTATCTCACAAAAGTGAGTACAGCCCTCACATTTTTGTAAGTATTCTATTATATCTTTTCATGTGACAACACCGAAGAAATGACACTTTGCTACAATGTAAAGTAGTGATTGTCCAGCTTGTATAACAGTGTAAATTTGCTGTCCCCTCAAAATAACTCAACACACAGCCATTAATGTCTAAACCGCTGGCAACAAAAGTGGGTACACCCCTAAGTGAAAATGTCCAAATTGGACCCAATTAGCCACCCCACCGATGTCATGTGACTCGTTAATGTTACAAGGTCTCAGGTGTGAATGGGGAGCAGGTGTGTTTAATTTTGTGTTATCGCTCTCAATCTCTCATACTGGTCATTTGAAGTTCAACATGGCACCTCATGGCAAAGAACTCTCTGAGGATCTGAGAAAAAGAATTGTTGCTCTACATAAAGATGGTCTAGGCTATAAGAAGATTGGCAAGACCCTGAAATTGACCTGCAGCATGGTGTCCAAGACCATACAGTGGTTTAACAGGGCAGGTTCCACTCAGAACAGGCCTCGTCATGGTCGTCCAAAAAAGTTGCGTGCACGTGCTCAGTGTCATATCCAAAGGTTGTCTTTGGGAAATAGACGTATGAGTGCTGCCAGCATTGCTGCAGAGGTTGAAGGGGTGGGAGGGTCAGCCTGTCAGTGCTCAGACCATATGCCGCACACTGCATTAAATTGGTGTGCATGGCTGTTGTCCCAGAAGGAAGCCTCTTCTAAAGATAATGCACAAGAAAGCCCACATAGTTTGCTGAAAACAAGCAGACCAAGGACATAGATTACTGGAACAATGTCCTGTGGTCTGATGAAACCAAGATAAACGTATTTAGTTCAGATGGTGTCAAGCATGTGTGGGGGCAACCAGGTGAGGAGTACACAAAGACAAGTGTGTCTTGCCTGCAGTCAAGCATGGTGGCAGGAGTGTCATGGTCTGGGGCTGCATGAGTGCTGCTGGCACTGGGGAGATACAGTTCATTGAGGGAACCATGAATTCCAACATGTACTGTGACATACTGAAGCAGAGCCTGATGCCCTCCCTTTGGGAATTAGGCTGCAGGGTAGTATTCCAACATGATAGCAACCCCAAATACACCTCCAAGAAGACCACTGCCTTTGTCACGGTCCTGGTGGTGGAGTCTGTCTTATGCAGGGAACAACCGCTCTTACTTACCCGATTCGGGGATCCCTGATAGTATAGACAGGAAGTCCCAGAGTGTGGGATGGCACGAGGGCTGGATGGTCACTGGTGGTGGTGTGAAGCTCCAGGTAGTCCTGCAGGCAGGCGGATGGTAGTGCAGGCTACTCAACTGGCGGGCACTGAGGTATAAAAGGGGTCAGGCAAAGAGTGGTCAAAGTCCAAGCAGGTTTGTTAACACACTAGCGGCAAGGTACAGAGGGATCAGGCAAGCGGATGGTCGTGGATAGCCGGGGCGGTGCAGGCAGATAGTCAGCAGGTCAGATCAAGTCGGGTCGGATCAAGGAAGCAGGAACAACACAGGAACAGATCACTGGGAACAGAGCTGATGCTCACAGGTACTCAGACGCTGTAGAACGGACAGCGCCTGCTGACAGGTGCAGGAAGTTCAAATAGCACCGTTCGACGCCGTTTCTGGCGCGTGCGCGCATGAACGCGCCCAAAGGCTCCAAAGATAGCAAAAAGTCCAGAAAATGGCCAGGACACACCGGGCACTGGAATATGGTCCATCTTCTCCTAACACTACCCCCCCCAAGGGGCAGCCTCCAGAAGCCCAGCTTGGCCATCTTGGCAGGATTGTTATCCTTAAAGGTTTGGATACAGTCGTCGGCATGGAGGTTAGCTTCAGGCTCCCACAAGCTTTCTTCCGGCCTGTAGCCCTTCCACTTCACCTCTTTCTGCAGTCGATTATTGCCTCGACCTGGATTTCCTCCTCTCCGTTGATCAGGAAGGGAGCTATAGCTCTATTGGGGAAGGGATCTGGGGCCATCGGCTTCTATAAGGACACGTGGTACACTGGGTGTATCCGTAAAGACGGGGGAAGCTCCAACTCATAAGAGACCAGATTGATCTTCCTACTAACTGAGAAAGGATCGCTGAACCATGGGCCCAACTTTTTAGATGGGCATGAGAGCTTCAGGTTCTTAGTTGAGAGCCAGGCCTTGTCACCGGGTTGGAAATTGAGCTCCCCCCGTTTCTTCTTATCAAAAGCCACTTTGGTAGCTTCTTGTTTCTGGGTAAGTGTCTCTTGTAAAAGCTTCCATTTGGCCCTGAAAAACTGTGCAGATTCATGTACCGCTGGTACCACTGCCACACTAGGAAGTACAGTGGGGTGGAACCCATAATTGGCCCAGAAGGGAGATTGCTTAGTTGCAGAATGCACTGAGTTATTGTAAGCATACTCTGCCAGGGGTAACAACGTGCACCAGTCGTCTTGAGAGTAGGCAGAAAAACAGCAGAGATACTGTTCCAATGTTTGATTTGTCCTTTCGGTCTGACCATTAGTTTGAGGATGATATGTGGTGGAAAAGGACAAATCAATCTCCAAAGTAGCGCAAAGAGCCCCCGATCGGACACAATGTTCACTGGAACACCAACCATGCATGCATTAAGGATGACTTCATAAAGATTTCTGACGTTTCCTTCGCCATGGGTGTGCCCTTCATCGGGAGGTAATGTCCCATCTTTGTTAACCTGTCCACCACCACAAAGATGGTGGTATGCCCCTTAGCTGGGGGTAACTCCACTATAAAGTCCATGGATATCTTGGGCCATGGTCGGTCCGGGATGGGGAGAGGTTTCAGGAGACCCCAGGCTTTGGTTTTGTCCATCTTGTTTCTGGCACAGGTAGCACAAGAGCGGATATAGGCCAGACAGTCCTCAGAAAGCAGTGGCCACCAGAAGGAGCGCAACACAAGCTCAGTGGTCTTCCGTGTGCCGCAGTGTGTCCAGCAAGTTTGTGATCATGATGGACCTTGAGTATAGCAGGGCGTAACTCCTTAGGTACATAGATCTGGTTGTGATGCCACCAGAGACCATCCTTCCAGGTGATTCCTTGGCCATGAGATGCAGATGAACAGGCAGAAGTTCTCCGAATCTAGGAGAGCAGGTCATCCTGTGTGAGCAGAAAGTTCCTGGGCTGTAGGATGGTGTCTGGAGGAGCAGGTGTTCCGAATACATGCGGGATAAGGCGTCAGGCTTACTGTTCTTTGCTCCCAGTTGGAAGGTCAAGTGGAACTCAAACCGGGAGAAGAAAAGCGCCCAGCGGGCCTGGCGAGGTCTGAGTCTTTTGGCCGTGCGGAAGTATTCAAGGTTTTTATGGTCCGTATATATATCAGAATGGGGTGCTGGGCTCCCTCCAACAGATAGCGCCATTCCTCCAGTGCAGCCTTGATGGCCAGTAGCTCCCTGTCTCCAACATCATAATTCCTCTCCGGAGCAGAGAGCTTGCGGGAGAAGAAGGCTACCGGATGAAGGAGTGCCCTTGCTCCCCGTCTCTGGGAAAGGACCGCTCCCACTGCTGTGTCAGAAGCATCTACCTCCAGAACATAGGGCAGAGTCGCATCCTGATGTTTCAAGATGGGTGCTGTGGAGTCTTTTCAGGAATTGGAAGGCATCCTGCGCCTCGGGTGACCAATGGAACCACTGAACCTGTTTCGTAAGTAGAGTAATGGGGGCGATGATTGCCGAAAATCCCTTAATAAACCTATGGAAATTAGCAAGTCCGACAAACCTTTGGACCCCTTTTTTATCTTCAAGTGCCAGCCAATTCCTAGATAGCAGTAACTTTCTGCGGATCCATGGTGATCCCTGTGACAGACAAAATCAATCCGAGGAACTGGATGCTAGAGCGCTCAAAGGCCCATTTTTCGGCCTTAGCATACAGTCTAGGTTCAGTGGTTCCATTGGTCACCCGAGGCGCAGGACGCAAGCGGCTGAGGACACAGCACACGTTTTCGGTGTTCTTCCAGGGAAGAAGAAAAAATTTAAATATCGTCCAGGTATATGTTAACAAAAACATCCAGGTAATCACGGAACACATTGTTGACTAGATGTTGGAAGGTAGCAGGGGCGTTGCAGAGCCCAAAGGGCATAACGAGGTACTCGTAGTGGCCAAAACGAGTCCAGAAGGCAGTTTTCCACTCATCACCTTCTCTGATACGAATCAAGTTGTACGCCCCTCGAAGATCCAGTTAAGTGAATACGGTGGCCGACCCCCGGGAGAGGATAACGGTTTTTGACTTTAATCCAATTTAGCTATACAGGGACGGAGGGAATGATCTTTTTTTTCGACAAAGAAAATGCCTGCCCCAGCGGGAGAGGTGGATGGTCTGATGAACCCTTTGGCCAAGTTTTCATCTAAATAGGCCTTGAGGGCCGCCAACTCAGGTTCCGATAATGGGTAGATGCGGCCCAAAGGGACCTCGGTGCCCAGCAGTAACTCTATGGGACAGTCATAGGGTCTGTGTGGTGGAAGTTGACCTGCCCCCTTTTTGCTGAAGACATCAAGATACTCGTGGTACACTGGAGGCACTGCTTCATGAGTTTCTGGGTCTGGCTCAGAGTCCAAGCTTAGAAGAGAGGGGCCAACATTCCGGGAGGGAAGCAGGCAGTGTTGGCCACAGTAGGGAGATGGGAATTGGATAAGTCCGGAAGACCAGTTTATGTTGGGGCTGTGTGCCCATAGCCAAGACAGCCCCAGGATGATAGGAAAAAAGGGTGATGCAATAACGTCAAGGATAATTAGCTCCTGGTGCCCTTCAGTGGTCGATGCGGGAATCGGATGGGTCTCCATGGTCACCTGACCAGATTTGATGGCCGTCCCGTCGGCCAAGTGGATAGTCATTTTGTGGGCTTTGGGATGCAGGGGCACCTGGTGTAGCATAGCAAAAGCCTGGTCCACAAAGCAGCTACACGCCCCAGAATCAATAATTACCGGAACTTGGATGCTCCCTCCAGGCAACTGCAAAGAAATAAGGAGAGTCATGTGAGACATATTATGACTGGCAGATGTGGTATCCTGGTTGGCCTGGTGGTGCCACTTACCGGCTTTGGCAGGGCAGGTCCTCACAATGTGTCCGGGTTCTCCGCAGTACAGGCATAGGTTGAGCGCCCGGCATCGCTGTCTCTCCTCTGTGTGAGGGACGGACGAAGAAGCCCGATCTGCATAGGCTTGGGCATTTCTACTAGTGCGGATGGGGCTGGAGCCACATGGCTAGGAACCCGGGGCATTATCCAGGTTAGGCGGGGGAGATGTGCCTGCAGCACGTTCGGCCCGGCGTTCCCTGAGCCTTCGGTCTATTTGAATGGCCAGATTGATCAAGGCTTCCAGGGTGCCAGGCACTCCGACACGGGCAAGCTCATCCTTTAGTGGCTCTGACAGTCCTAGGCGGAATTGGTAGCAGAGTGCTGTGTCATTCCAGTCGGTGTCAGCACTCCAACGCCTAAACTCTGCCACGGTGCGCTGACCCTGCTGCAGGGCATGCAAATTGGCTTCAGCGGTGGCTGCAAGGTGGGGATCCTGGTACAATCGGGCCATGGAATCAAAGAAGTCCTGCAGGGTGGCCACTTCAGGTGCACGTTGTTCCCAAAGTCGATGGGCCCATGTCTGGGGTTCCCCTTGCAGCAGGGAGATCACCAGGCCCACCTTAGTGGCTTCTAAGGAGAAGGTGCGTGGCTCTAGCCCAAAATATAGCTCGCAAGAGCTGCGAAAGGCCCGGAACTTGCTCCGATCCCCCACAAACTTGTCAGGTAGGGGGACCTTAGGCTCCGATGGCAGCGCCACAATGGTGCGGGGCGCTGCAGCTCCGCCTCCTGATGCGGATGGTGTGGAGATTTCATGCACTTGCTCCTCCAGCCGGGTATAGCTGACTTGTAAGTTCTTTACAGCTTGTGTGAGCCCGGCCAAGTGGACGCACAGTTCGTCCATGGCAGAGGGTGTTCCCTGTGCAGACTCGGACATGGATGTCTGTTACTGTCACGGTCCTGGTGGTGGAGTCTGTCTTATGCAGGGAACAACCGCTCTTACACACTCAATTCGGGGACCCCGATAGTATAGACAGGAAGTCCCGGAGTGCGGGATGGCATGAGGGCTGGATGGTCACTGGTGGTAGTGTGAAGCTCCAGGTAGTCGTGCAGGCAGGCGGATGGTCGTGCAGGCTAGGTCAGCAACTGGCGGGCAATGAGGTACAAAAGGGGTCAGGCAAAGAGTGGTCAAAGTCCAAGCAGGGTTCGTTAACAGACTGGCAGCAAGGTACAGAGGGGTCAGGCAAGTGGATGGTCGTGGATAGCCGGGGTCAGTGCAGGCAGATAATCAGCAGGTCAGATCAAGCCGGGTCAGATCAAGGAAGCAGGAACAACACAGGAACCGATCACTGGGACCAGAGGTGATACTCACAGGTACTCAGACACTGTAGAATGGACAGCACCTGCTGACAGGTGCAGGAAGTTCAAATAGCACCGTTTGGCGCTGTTTCCGGCATGTGCGCTCGCACGCGGGCGCATGTGAACGCGCCCAAAGGCACCAAAGGTAGCAAAAAGTCCAGAAAATGACCAGAACGCACCGGGCACTGGAATATGGTCCATCTTCTCCTAACAGCCTTGCTAAAGAAGGTGAGGGTAAAGGTGATGGACTGGCCTAGCATGTCTCCAGACCTAAACCCTATTGAGCATCTGTTGGGCATCCTCAAATGGAAGGTGGAGGAGCGCAAGGTCTCTAACATTCACCAGCTCTGTGATGTCATCATGGAGGAGTGGAAGAGGACTCCAGTGGCAACCTGTGAAGCTCTCCCAAGAAGGTTAAGGCAGTGCTGCAAAATAATGGTGGCCACACAAAATATTGACACTTTGGACCCAATTTTGACATTTTCACTTAGGGGTGTACTCACTTTTATTGCCAGAGCTTTAGACATTAATGGCTGTGTGTTGAGTTATTTTGAGGGGACAGCAAATTTACACTGTTATACAAGCTGTACAATCACTACTTTACATTGTAGCAAAGTATAATTTCTTCAGTGTTGTCACATGAAAAGTTAGAATGAAATATTTACAAAAATGTGAGGGGTGTACTCACTTTTGAGACACTGTATATAAGATGAGACTAGGTCAGCAAATGTGTGACCACGTGAAAGCTATGCCAGAGATCACAGTGCAGCTGATAACCATATTGTTGCCCTGCTCCTCTGCAGCCTTCCGGAGACATACAGTATCTCACAAAAGTAAGTACACCCCTCATATTTTTGTAAATATTTTATTATATCTTTTCATGTAACAACACAGAAGAAATGACACTTTGCTACAATGCAAAGTAGTGAGTGTACAGCTTGTATAACAGTGTAAATTTGCTGTCCCCTCAAAATAACTCAAAACACAGCCATTTATGTCTAAACCGCTGCCAACAAAAGTGCCACCCCTAAGCGAAAATATCCAAATTGGGCCCAAAGTGTCAATATTTTGTGTAGCCACCATTATTTTCCAGAACTGCCTTAACCCCCTTGGGCATGGAGTTCACCAGAGCTTCACAGGTTGCCACTAGAGTCCTCTTCCACTCTTCCATGATGGCATCATGAAGCTGGTGGATGTTAGAGACCTTGCGCTCCTCCACCTTCCATTTGAGGATGCCCCATAGATGCTCAATAGGGTTTAGGTCTGGAGACATGCTTAGCCAGTCCATCACCTTTACCCTCAGCTTCTTTAGCAAGGCAGTGGTTATCTTGGTGGTGTGTTTGGGGTCGTTATCATGTTGGAATACTGCCTTGCAGCCCAGTCTCCGAAGGAGGGGATCAAGCTCTGCTTCAGTATGTCATAATACATGTTGGCATTCATGGTTCCCTCAATGAACTGTTGCTCCCTAGTGCCAGCAACACTCATGCAGCACCACCCCAGGACACTCCTACCACCATGCTTGACTGTAGGCAAGACACACTTGTCTTTGTACTCCTCACCTGGTTGCCGCCACACACGCTTGACACCATCTGAACCAAATAAGTTCATCTTGGTCTCATCAGACTACAGGACATGGTTCCAGTAATCCATCAAACTGTTTGCGGGCTTTCTTGTGCATCATCTTTAGAAGAGGCTTTCTTCTGGGACAACAGCCATGCAGACCAATTTGATGCATTGTGCGGCGTATGGTCTGAGCACTGACAGGCTGACCCCCCACACCTTTAACCTCTGGAGCAATGCTGGCAGCACTCATATGTCTATTTCCTAAAGACAACCTCTGGATATGACGCTTAGCATGTGCACTCAACTTTGTTGGTCGACCATGGGGAGGCCTGTTTTGAGTGGAACCTGTCCTGTTGAACCGCTGTGTGGTCTTGGCCACTGTACTGGGCTGAGTTTCAGGGTCTTGCCAATCTTCTTATAGCCTAGGTTATCTTTATGTAGAGCAACAATTCTTTTTTTTAGATACTCAGAGAGTTCTTTGCCATGATGTGCCATATTGAACTTCCAGTGACCAGTATGAGAGTGATAACACCAAATTGAACACACCTGCTCCCCATTCACACCTGAGACTTTGTAACACTAACGAGTCACCGGGGAGGGATAATGGCTAATTGGGCCCAATTTGGACATTTTCACTTAGCGGTTGGCACTTTTGTTGGCAGCGGTTTAGACATTAATGGCTGTGTATTGAGTTATTTTGAGGGGACAAGAAATGTACACTGTTATTCAAGCTGTACACTCACTACTTTACATTGTAGCAAAATGTAAATTCTTCAGTGTTGTCACATGAACAGATATAATAAAATATTTACAAAAATGTGAGGAGTGTACTCACTTTTGTGAGATACTGTATACTGCTCTTATTAACGCTTTAGAAACCAGACCAGAGCAGGAACTGATGCTGAAATATATGAAAGGCAAATTGATAGATGAATATGACTGAAGGAATGAAAATATGCACTATGATGACAAAGCTCTTAAGATGTACAAAAACATAAAGCACAACAAAGAAAGCAGAGCTTGTTTTCGCTGTGAAAGGACTGGTCACTTAAAAAAAGACTGTTCTATTTGGAAAGCTAAGCAGTGAAAGCTACAGCTATCCACAAAAGTAAGATTCAAAGCAGCCACAAAGGATACTGCAGACACATTGTGGAGTGGCACCTTTAAAGTGACACAGAGCGGAAAGCCACACGACCGGTGCATAGACTCAGGTGAGGCAAGCCACATGACTAGCAATGAGACCTTCTTCACAAACATTGATTACAGTGCAAAATACAAAGTTTTCCTAGCAAACAGGAAAAGCATCACATCGGAAGGTAAAGGCCAGGGATTCCTGAACTACATTACACCACAAGGAGCTCACCACAGTACCCTTGTAAAGAAATTGCTGTATATTCCAGAACTAGAAGGCAGCCTTCTATCAGTGAAGAATCTTGCAAACATTGGACATATAGTTAAGTTCCAGGGTGATGAATGCACAATTCACAATAATAAGCAATTTGTTGCAAAAGGAATACTGGATGATCACCTATACAAGCTCATCACCACAGACCAGCAAGCCAATATGGTCTCTAATAACCTACACAACAAATGTATTCCCGTATGGCACAGGTGGCTAGGGCACAGAAGTCCAGAATCTATACAGGACATTATAAAGAGAGGCTTATCAGAACATTTGACAATAAAACCTTGCAAAGTGCTCAAGAAATGCAAGAGCTGTGGAAAACATTGGAGGCGGATTTTGCTAGACGTGACACCACATCCCGAAAGTGAATGCACAAAAAATCAAAGAAGGAGAAAGAATGGGACTTTTCAGGCTGTCACTACGATTTCCCAAACAGGAAGGCACAACAGTGGATTAAAAAAATCAATATTTATTACAAAGCATAATGTATAAAAACCATTACATATGGGAATATGAAAATATGTATAAAAACAAACAACACTGTGGACATAGCGTAAATAAGGCAACCGGTGTCACATCAGGGCCCCTTAGTGAGAAGATAATCTTAGCCACATCAAGATCGCAACGCGTTTCGCCACATGCTTCTTCAGGCGATCCTAGTGATTAGAGTTGAGTGGACACCTGGATGTTCGGGTTCGGCCGAACTTCACGAAAAAATTCGAGTTCAGCCCCAAACTTGACCCGAACTTGACCCCGAACCCCATTGAAGTCAATGGTGACCCGAACTTTTGGACAGTCCTGGAAAGGCCTAGAGGGCTGCAAAAGGAAGCAAAATGGGGGTAAGAGTAGGACAAGTTCCCATTCAAACAAATGTGTATAGGGAAATCACATGAAAAAAATTAAAAATGGAGGTGGATGTGGAGTAGGAAGTTGAGGAGGTGGTGACCGTGGCGGTGAAGTTGATGGAAGTGGCGGTGGAGGAGGAGGAGGAGGTAGCCAACACTGTTTTTTGTTTGTTTTTTTTTTCTAATTGGGGTAGCCCCCAAAATATTGAGACATATTAAAAAAAAAAGACTAAGTTCATTTAAGTATACCACTGGCTGTGTGAGGCTGCTATAAATGTCTATTCTGCACAAGGTACAGACAAGTCTTGTGGGATCCATGCCTGGTTCATTTTAAAAACGTTACGATGTTCAGGTTGGCTGTGGACAGGCGGCTGCGTTTGTCTGTGATAACTCCCCCTGCCATGCTAAACACATGTTCAGACAATACACTGGCTGCAGGGCAGGCCAGCACCTCCAAGGCATAAAGGGCAAGCTCAGGCCATGTGCCCAATTTGGAGACCCATCAGTCAGTACGTGTAGGCGTGTGCACACATACTGATCCACCATGTTGCTTAAATGCTGCCTTCTGCTAAGACATTGCCTATCAGCTTGTGGTGCTGTTTGTTGTGGCGTGCTGCTGTCAAAGCTTTTCCACATTTTGGCAATGCTAACCCTGCCTTCTGAGGTGCTGGCAGTGCCACAGCTGCGTTGGCGACCTCTTCCTCCTCCCCTGCCTTCGTCTTGTGCTTCCACTGAGCCCACGGTGTCATTTGGGAATGCCCTCAGCAGCGCGTCTACCAGCGTGCGCTTGTAGTCGCGCATCTTCCGATCACGCTCCAGTGAGGGAATTAAGGACGGCACATTGTCCTTGTAACGGGGATCCAGCAGGGTAGCCACCCAGTAATCAGCACAAGTTACAACGTGGGCAACTCAGCTGTCATTGAGCAGGCACTGCAGCATGTAGTCGCTCATGTGTGCCAGGCTGCCTAGAAGCAAAGATAAGCTGTCCTCTGTGGGAGGTGTATCATCTGTGTCCTCCGTATCCCCCCAGCCATGCTCCAGTGGTGCCCGCGAGCTGCGTTGGGTGCCACCCTGCTGTGAACACGGTTTTTCCTCCTCCTCCTCCTCATCATCATCCTCGCCCTCCTCATCCTCTAGAACTGTGCCCTGGCTTGAAAATGTTTTACCTGGCCTATGCTGGTGCAGGAACCCACCCTCCGAGCCACTTGTGAATGACTGGCCTGATAACCATTGAAATGACCCCTCTTACTTCTCCTCTTCCTCCTGTGCCACATCCTCTTCCATCATAGCCCAAAGTGTTTTTTCAAGGAGACATAGAAGTGGGATAGTAATGCTGAGAACAGCGTCATCGGCACTGGCCAGGTTGGTGGAGTAATTGAAATACCGCAATATGGTACAAAGGTCTCGCATGGAGGCCCACTCATTGGTGGTGAAGTGGTGCTGTTCCACAGAGTGACTGACCCATGCGTGCTGCAGCTGAAACTCCACTATAGCCTGCTGTTGCTCACACAGTCTCTCCAGCATGTGCAAGGTGGAGTTCCACCTTGTGGGCACGTCGCATAGGAAGCGGTGAGCGGGAAGGCCGAAGTTCCGCTGCAGCGCAGACAGGCGAGCAGCAGCAGGGTGAGAACGCCGAAAGCGCGCACAGAAGGCCCGCACTTTCTGCAGCAGCTCTGATATATCTGGGTAGTTTTTTTTAGAGATTTCTGCACCACCAAATTCAGCACATGCGCCAGGCAAAGGATGTGCGTCAAACTGGCTAGGCCCAGAGCTGCTACGAAATTTTGCCCATTATCGCACACCACCAGGCCGGGCTTGAGGCTCAGTGGCAACAACCACTCATCAGTCTGTTGTTCAATGTCCGTCCACAGCCTCTGCACAGTGTGGGGTTTATCCCCCAAACATATCAGTTTTAAAACAGCCTGCTATCGTTTCCCCCTGGATGTTCTGAAGTTGGTGGTGAAGGTGTTATGCTGACCAGATGAGGAGGTGGTAGAGGAGGAGGAAGCGGAGTAGGAGGAAGAGGCAACAGGAGGCAAAGAGAAATGCACTCCAATCCTCGGTGGCGGAAGGACATGCGCCAAACTGCTATCCGCCTCAGGCCCACCCACCACTACATTTGCCCAGTGTGCAGTTAGCAAGATATAGCGTCCCTGCCCGTGCTTACTAGTCCATGTATCAGTGGTTATGTGGACCTTGCCACAGATGGCGTTGTGCAGTGCACACTTGATCTTGTCCCCGACTTGTTTGTGCAGGGAAGGGATGACTCGCCTGGAAAAGTAGTGGCCGCTGGGAATCACGTACTGTGGGACAGCCACTGCCATCAGGTTTTTAAAACTGTCCGTGTCCACCAGATGGAATGACAGCATTTCAAAGGCCAAGAATTTTGAAATGCTGGCATTCAGGGCCAGGGATCGCGAGTGGGTAGGGGGGTACTTCCTCTTTCACTCCAGTGTTTGGGAGATGGACAGCTGTGAGCTTCCATGGGACCGTGTGGAAATGCTTGGGGACGGTGGTGGACATGGTGGCATTGCTGTTACATCATCTGTTTGCTGGGTGGCAGGTGACACTGGCACTGTAGAGGTGGAGGGAGAGGTACGAGGCTGCAGCAGAAGAGGAAGCAGGAGGAGCCCGAGACCTTTTTTGCATTTTGATGTGCTTATTCCACTGCAGCTCATGTTTGGCATGTAGATGCCTGGTCATGCAGCTTGTGCTCAGGTTTAGAACATTTATGCCTCGCTTCAGGTTCTGCAGCGACAAGACACATCGTGCAAACCACTCATGTCTTGTCGTCAGCACATTGTCTGAAGAACTGCCGCCCCAGGGAACTCCTTTGAGCTGCCTTTGGTGTGCTAGGTCCCTGAGTGCGGTGGGTAGTAGCAGGCGTACTGTCTAGAGGACGGTCGCTCCACTTTTGCAACCTGCTTCCTCTTTTGCTGTTCTGGTGCCTCTGTGTGACCACCACCTCTTCCTCCAAAATGCACACGTCACTCGCATGACCTTCATTCCATGTGGGGTCTAGGACCTCATTATTCTCCACATCATCTTCCACCCACTCTTTACCACTGCCCTCCTTGTCAGTCTGCACACTGTAGAAAGCCGCAACAGTTGGCACCTGTGTTTCGTCATCATCAGAGACGTGCTGCGGTGGTGTTTCCATGTCCTCATCCTGAAACAGAAGTGCTTGGGCATCGGTGCACTCAATGTCTTCCACTTCTGGGGCAGGTCTATGTGGATGGCCCACGGAAAGCACACCAGCAGAGTCATCAAAAAGCACAAGAGACTGCTGCATGACTTGGGGCTCAGACTGCTTGGCTGATTTACAAGGGGCTCAGGTGAAAGACAGATGGCCATGGGGTTCAGGTGCCAACTCTGTGCTTTCAGCAAGGGACCGGGTGGGAGACAAAGTGAAGGAACTGGAGGCATTGTCAGCCATCCAATCTACTATCGCCTATACTTGTTCTGGCCTCAACATTTGGTGAGCGGCAATCGGGCCTATCATATAACGTTGAAGGTTCTGTCGGCTACTCGCACCTGAGGAAGGTGTTTCACTTGTGTGTGTAGCTGGCACAGATCGACCACATCCTCTCCTTGCAACAAGAGCTTGACCAACACCACCAACACCAGCAGCACCAGCAGCACCACGACCATGTCCCTTATTTGACGCTCTCCTCATTCTGGACGCAAATGTACTATTTAGCACAAATTTATATTATTTTTTTTAACGCTAATCTGTCCCTCACACCAGCAGCAGGAACCTCTCCCTACACCAGTATGAGATGATTTTATAACGCTAATCTGTCCTTCGCACCAGCAGCAGGAAACTCTCCCTACACCAGTATGAGATGATTTTATAACGCTAATCTGTCCCTCACACCAGCAGCAGGAACCTCTCCCTACACCAGTATGAGATGATTTTATAACACTAATCTGTCCCTCACACCAGCAGCAGGAACCTCTCCCTACAGCAGTATGAGATGATTTTATAACGCTAATCTGTTCCTCACACCAGCAGCAGGAACCTCTAACTACACCAGTAGGAGATGATTTTATTTTTCCAAACAGTAAAGCTTTATTGAGGCCATCATACATAAATACACCAACATATCAATTCACAACTTTGTGTAAATCAATTCTGTACAATGGTTTAGCATAGAAGTATTAGTGTAACAAATATCCATTCTGATCGCATCTTATATCTCTCCTGCTGTAACAGATTAAAAAGTTTTCAGAATCTCCTCCATAGTATCTCTTTCATAGCCTAGACTTTACAAGATATGTTAAGTAAAAAAATATTCAATTACAATTGAATAACTGCAGCATTCCCATTCACTTTTCCCTTAAATCCTTATTAGTTAACGCTTGTCATCATTCTATATTTGTCAGAGTACCTGAACATCACCCATATCTTCCACTGATCGGTGAATTTTTCAGTTTTTTCTGAGGTGATAGCCTTAATTTCTTCCATCTCATATATGTATTGTACTTTCAATAACCACTCCTTAATTGTAGGTACCCTCTTTGATCTCCAGTATCATGGTATCAAATCCCTAGCTGCTACAAGAAGATATCTTGTTAATGATCTTTTGTATCTTCTCATCGATCCTTTAGAAATATTTAGCAGACAACAGGCCGCGTCTAGTTGAATTGTAGTTTCAGTTATCTCTTTTATAAAATAAACAGAGAAAAAAAAACGCCCACAGTCTCTGCTCAGCGCTTGCGGACTGCACTGTCCACACCTATCCAACATATATTTTACATTCCTGTGACTTTATCACTTGAAGACTTTACCACGATTTGAACATTGGGGATGCTCTAAAGCCCTGCTACAAATACTATGTCTGTCTGTTTGTTTTGGATATCTCTTTTATAAGTCCGCAGACCCCGCTCCAGAAGTGTTGTATTAAATGACAATCCCACCAAATATGTTTCAGGCTTCCCACTTACACTTCACATCTCAAGCACATCTTGGTAACCAATTGAAACCATTTGTGTATTTTCTCTGGTGTATTATACCAATTAATTAGTAACTTATATGCAGTTTCTTGGCACCTTGTCTTTATTGAACTTTTATGAGCAAAAACACATGCGTGGAGCCATTGCTCATCAGAGAATGTTGTCCTCAAAGCATTCTCCCACATTTGTTTGTAATTGGATCTGTTGGATCCATTTCGTGTCTGTAGCCATTCATAAGCTAGCGAAATAGTTCCAGTTATTTTATGTCAAGCAGATCTGTTCCAGTGTTGATGGTAGATTTGTGAAGCGAGCCTGTTTCATTAGGCTAGTCAAGAAGCTATGAATCTGGTGGTATTCCCATTCATTAAGAGGACCTGTCACGTACCTGGTGGTGGAGTCTGGCTTATGCAGAAGGCAACCTCTCTTACGGCCCTGGTTCCAGAACCCCTGATAGAGCAGACAGGGAGCGCTGGAGCACAGGGGAGCACGAGGGCTGGATAGGGCACTTGTGATGGTAATATGTCGTCCAGAAAGTCGTGCAAGATGGAAGAGTCGTGAGACAGGCCGGGTCGATAACATGTGGGCAGAGCAGTACAGGAGGAGCAGGCAGTCGGGTGGTCAGGTGCAGGCAGGGTCGTTAACAGGCAGGCAGATTGAAGTACACAGGGATCAGACAGAAGAGTGGTCGTAGGCAAGCCGGGGTCGGTGCAGGCAGAGTTAAAGCAGATGCGGGTTCAGGCCGGGTCACAGGTAACAGGTAGCTCAGGACGGGTCGCTCAGGAACACGGTAATGCTGTAGAAAGGACAGCATTTGCTACAGGAAGCAGGAAGTTTAAATAGGGCTGCTCATCCAGGAATTAGAGGAATCCACAACCATCTGCAATTAACCCTTAGCATAGTCTTCTCCTAACATTGCCCCCCCAAGGGGCAGCCTCCGGATGCCCAACCGGGCCTTTAACTCTGGGTGTCTTGTCCAAAAGGACCTGACAAGCTCTTTAGGGTGGATGTGGTTTTCAGGTTCCCATGAGCTTTCTTCGGGCCCGTACCCCTTCCACTTAATCAAGAACTGGGTAGATCCACCGCTCTTCCTGCAGTCGAGGATAGCTTCCACTTCAAATTCCTCCTCACCATCCACAAGGATGGGCTCAGGTGGGGCCGACTTCCGACCCGGAAAAAAGTCTTAGGTTACGGGCTTCAATAAGGTGACGTGGAATACTGGGTGCACTCGCAGAGAAGGCGGAAGGTCTAGCTCATATGCCACCCTGTTGATTTTCCTTTTCACGGGGAATGGCCCGATGAACCTTGGGCCCAATTTCCTGGAAGGGCATGCCAACCTCAGGTTCTTGGTTGCTAACCATACATGGTCACCTGGTTGCAAGTCCAATTCCCTGCGTCTGCCCTTGTCGAATGTCCTCTTGTTGCATTCCTGTGTCTGGGCTAGGGTTTCTTGTAACACCTTGTTGTTTCTTGTCAGAAATTCCACCGTCTTTTGTACAGCAGGTACCTCGCTTTCTTGAACCAAGTTTCGTATAAAGGTAGGGTGGTACCCCAGGTTCGCCCAGAATGGGGACTGCTTTGTGGCTGAGTGCTCGGTGTTGTTGTACGCAAACTCCGCCATAGGTAACAGCGAGACCCAGTCATCCTGAGCAAAAGACGAGTAGCAGTGGATGTACTGTTCTAGGGTCTGGTTAGTCCTCTCTGTCTGGCCGTTTGACTGGGGGTGATATGCAGAGGAGAATGCTAGTTCAATGTTTAATGCGGAACACAGGGCTTTCCAGACCCGGGAAGTGAACTGCACCCCACGATCAGAGACAATGTTGATAGGGAGTCCATGCAGTCGGACCACTTCCTTGATAAATGTCCCTGCCATTTCAGTTGCCGTGGGAGTGCCCTTCATTGGAATGAAGTGGGCCATTTTGGTGAGGCGATCCACAATGACAAAAATGGAATTGAATCCTTCAGATGGGGGTAGTTCCACAATAAAATCCATTGATATGTGTGACCATGGCCGTTCAGGAATGGGCAGCGGATTTAACAGACCCCATGCTTTTGCCCGGCTGGTCTTGTGTTGGGCACAGACCGGACAAGCGCTGACATATTTCCGGCAGTCCTTGTCAGCAGAAGGCCACCAAAAGGAACATAACAACAGTTCTGCAGTCTTACGACCGCCAAAGTGTCCGGCCAATTGGTGGTCGTGACAGAGTTCCAGCACTGATAAACGCTGCTGTACTGGAATGAAGAGTTTATCCCGGAACCACCACAGTCCATCTTTCAGTGTCAGCCTGGAATCAGGAGACATGGTTGATCCCGCCAGGGAGCGCTTAACTCGAGCCAGCAAATCCTCCTGCAGTAGTAAGAAGCTCCGGGGCGGGAGGATGGTATCAGGTGGCGTGGAGTCGCCAGGCTCACTGAACATCCCGGACAGAGCGTCTGGCTTCACGTTCTTTGACCCGGGCCTGTAGGTGATATGCAGGTTAAAACGAGAGAAAAATAGAGCCCATCGTGCCTGGCATGGTCTCAGCCTTTTAGCAGTGCGCAGGTACTCTAGGTTCTTATGGTCAGTGAATACCATGACAGGGTGTAAGGCTCCTTCCAGCAAATACCCCCATTCCTCCAGGGCGGATTTGATTGCCAGAAGTTCCCGGTCTCCCACGTCATAATTCTTTTCTGGCGCTGTGAGCTTGCGGGAGAAGAAAGCAATGGGGTGAAGCGAGGCCTTGGGACCCCGTCTCTGGGATAGAACTGCTCCCACTGCTGTCTCAGAAGTGTCCACCACCAGAGTATAAGGCATAGCCGAATCTGGGTGTTTGAGAACAGGGGCCGTGGTAAACAGTTCCTTGAGTTTCTGGAAGGTCATTTGGGCCTCGGGGGACCGATGGAAACGGGAGCCCTGTTTAGTGAGTTGGGTGATGGGTGCGATCACCGCAGAGAATCCTCTAATAAACTTCCTGTAGAAGTTGGCAAATCCGATGAACCGTTGGACCCCTTTCCTGTCCACGGGAGCTGGCCAATCCAAAATTGCAGCGACTTTCTGGGGATCCATGGTTACCCCAGTGATGGAGCTGTCGAAGTCCAGGAATGAGATTCGGGAACACTCAAAGGCACATTTTTCAGCCTTAGCAAAGAGTCCATGCTGCCGTAGGCGTTGTAGGACGCACCTGACATGCCTGCGATGATCCTCCAGGGAAGTTGAAAAGATGAGGATGTCGTCCAAGTAAATGATGACAAACTGATCCAAGTAGTCCCGAAACACATAATTTACTAGGTGCTGGAAAGTGGCTGGCGCATTGCAGAGCCCAAAGGGCATCACTAAGTACTCAAAGTGGCCGAAGCGCGTCCGGAAGGCAGTCTTCCACTCATCGCCCTCCCGGATGCGAATCAGGTTATAGGCTCCCCGAAGATCAAGTTTGGTAAACACAGCAGCGGTTCCTAGTCTTTGAAATAACTCAGGGACCAGTGGCAAGGGGTACCGGTTCTTAATGGTAATCCTGTTAAGGTCCCGATAGTCTATGCAGGGTCTGAGAGTGTGGTCTTTTTTCTCCACAAAGAATATTCCAGCACCTGCAGGGGAAGTAGAGGGCCGGATGAACCCTTTCTGAAGGTTATCATCCAGATAAGCCTTGAGGGCTTTCAGTTCCAACTCAGAGAGCGGGTAGATTCGGCCAAAGGGTATTTCTGCCCCCGGTAGCAGCTCTATCGGGCAATCGTACGACCTGTGAGGTGGGAGAACTTCTGCCCCTTTCTTGCTGAACACATCCAGAAACTCATGGTAGGCAGACGGAACAGCGGGACGGGTTTCGTTATCAGAATCAGAGTCCAGACAGAACACAGAAGAGGGGAATTCCGGAGCTGGTGGCAAACAGTGTTGCTGACAGTATGAGGAGAGAAACTGGACCTCTCCCGAGGGCCAGTCAATGGTAGGATTGTGTGCCCGGAGCCATGGCAGACCCAAAATGACTGGGCACAGAGGGGACGTTATGGCGTCCAATGACAGATGTTCCATGTGTCCGCCAGCTGTCCAGGCAAGAAGAGGCACTGTCTCATGGGTGACTGCTCCGGATTTTATGGTGGAGCCATCCGCCAAGAGGATGGTCATCAGACGGGTCTTAGGCTTGAGTGGGATCTGGTGCTGAGCTGCAAAGACCAGATCGATGAAGCAGCTACAGGCCCCGGAATCCAGGATAGCCGGAACCTGGAGGTTCCCACCAGGGAGCTGGATATGCAGTGGCAGAATGAGATGGTTGGAGGGATCGGCCAAAGATAAGAGTTCTCCAGGGGAATAGCGGAGCCTGTTTACCTGCTTAGCCGGACAGGACCTGACACGGTGTCCGGGGCCACCACAATAGAGGCAGAGGTTGGAAGTCAGACGTCTGTGTCTCTCCTCAGGGGAGAGAGTTGGCCGAGAAGGTCCGGGCTCCGTCCGGACGGGGCAAACACCCCCTGCAGCTTCTTCGGCTCTACGCTCCCGCAGACGTCGGTCGACCAGGATGGTCAGGTTGATCAGAGCTTCCAATGTCGGGGGGACTCCCACATGGGCTAGCTCGTTTTTGAGCGGTTCGGTGAGCCCCAAACGGAACTGATGACGGAGCGCAGCGTCGTTCCAGGAGGTGTCTGCACTTCAGCGCCGGAACTCTGCTGCATAATCTTCCGCCGTTCGGCGGCCTTGCTGGAGTGTGTGGAGAGCAGCCTCAGCTGTAGCAGCCTGGAGGGGGTCCTCGTACAACCGAGCCATGGACTGAAAGAAAAGGACGAGGTTGGTGGTCTCAGGTGCCCCCTGTTCCAGCAGCCGGTGAGCCCATGCTTGTGGTTCATCCCTTAGCAGCGAGATGACCAGTCCCACCTTAGTAGCTTCTGACGAGAAGGTGCGGGGCTGCAGGTAGAAGTACAGTTCACATGCAGAGCGAAAAGTCCGGAACTTCAGGTGGGCAGGGGTACCTCGGGTTCACTAGGCATGGTTAGCAGGGTGTGAGCATCCAGCTGGCTGGTGCTGACAGGCAACGTGAGTTCTTGGACTTGGTTCTCCAGCCGGCTGTATTTCCCTCGTAAGTCCCTCACAGCCTGGGTGAGCCCGGCTAGGTGCGTACTCAGATCCTCCATAGGAGAGGGCCACTGCACAGACTCGGACTGGCTGTCCTTTGCTGTCACGTACCTGGTGGTGGAGTCTGGCTTATGCAGAAGGCAACCTCTCTTATGGCCCTGGTTCCAGAACCCCTGATAGAGCAGACAGGGAGCGCTGGAGCACAGGGGAGCACGAGGGCTGGATAGCACACTTGTGATGGTAAGATGTCGCCCAGAGGGTCGTGCAAGATGGAAGAGTAGTGAGACAGGCCGGGTCGATAACATGCGGGCAGAGCAGTACAGGAGGAGCAGGCAGTCGGGTGGTCAGGTGCAGGCAGGGTCGTTAACAGGCAGGCAGATTGAAGTACACAGGGATCAGACAGAAGAGTGGTCGTAGGCAAGCCGGGGTCGGTGCAGGCAGAGTTCAAGCAGATGCGGGTTCAGGCCGGGTGACAGGTAACAGGTAGCTCAG
>BLSH010422254.1:1751223-1766859 GCA_018402905.1 Glandirana rugosa
TTTTATCCCTTAACGGGATGGAATAAATGTTAGGGCCCAGGGGAGTGCGGACAGTCGAAATTGGGTTTTAAGGGTGGTCCGTACTTGTGATCTAACGTAACCCCAGTTTTACGACTTTTCCCTGATAACCAGTGAGTGAATTTTCCCTTATTTTATTTTGGAAATCGCCTTAAATTGGTCCTATAACCCTCTCCAGGACAATCCTCTTCTGACACGATTCCCAATTAACGTCAACCAACACCTAAGGAGATTAAGGACCTACTCGTCGGGACGAAGGACATCGTTTACGACAGGAAAGATGTTTCAAGCAGATGCGGGTTCAGGCCGGGTCACAGGTAACAGGTAGCTCAGGACGGGTCACTCAGGAACACGGTAACGCTGTAGAAAGGACAGCATTTGCTACAGGAAGCAGGGCTGCTCATCCAGGAATTAGAGGAATCCACAACCAACTGCAATTAACCCTTAGCACAGTCTTCTCCTAACAGGACCTCTCCCAATATCCTGGTTAAATTCCGCTAAAGGTTTTATTTTATTCCCTTTTAAGTGAGTGACCAATAGTCCCTTTTCAGCATTTTGACCCCAATGCAATCTAGTGTTCATGCCTGGTGGGAATTTTGGGTTAAAGCTGACAGGCGTGAGGGGACCCGGGATTGTAAATAAGGTAGGGCAATTCCCTATTTTTTGCGCAATTTGGAGGGTGGTCCCGATGATCGGGTGTGTTTTCAGTATAGACGGGCAGGCATCGCTACCTAACCAGGGTGAATATCTAACTGGTATTGGACCAACTTGATTTTCTAAGTTAAGCCAGTCTTTATTGTCAGCATGGCAGTTCCAATCTATAATACGACCTATGTGCGTGGCCATATAATAATTTCTGAAATTGGGAAAGTCCATTCCTCCCTCACGTTTAGCTTTGGTAAGTAATTGCAGCTTCACGCGTGGCCTTTTAGAAGCCCTCAAGAACCCTCTGATAGTAGACTCGAGTGTTCGAAAAAAACTGGCTGGAATTGAAATAGGTAAGGTTTGGAAAAAGTATAAGATCCTTGGCAGTATTGTCATTTTTATGATTGCTGCCCTACCGAACCAAGAAAAAAATTTTAGGGTCCACCTTTCCAGATCCTTTCTAATGGCCTGTAGCAAGGGTTTAAAGTTTACGTCATATACTGTATTAATATTTTGTATGAGCCATATTCCTAAATATTTGATGGCTTTGTTCTCCCATCTAAATTTACACTTTTCCCGTACCATAATGAGGTCTTGCTCTGGAATAGATAAATTAAGCGTTTCCGATTTTTTGTAACTTACCTTAAAGTTTGACACATAACAATATGTTTGGAATGTCTGTATCAAGTTGGGAACGGAGATCAATGGTTGCGAAATGAAAAACAGGAGGTCATCTGCGTAAACAGCTGTTTTATAAATGCGTTTGCCCACATCAAAGCCATGAATGTCAGGGTTTTTGTTTACTATACGTATCAGAGGTTCCAGTGATAAGATAAAGAGCAATGGCGACAAAGGGCACCCTTGTGGAGTTCCATTACTGATGGTTACTTCCTCTGATAAACTGCCATTCACCTTAATTTTAGCTATGGGGTTGCTGTATAGACTGGAGATCCATGATAGCATATTGGGTTTAAGGCCTATATGTGTGCAAGTTGCCTTAAGAAAGTCCCATGAAACCCGATCAAAAGCCTTTTCGGCATCGGTTGATAATATCATGCCCTCCTGATTTCCTACGTGTGTATGGTGAATGAGATGTAGTACTTTCGTAACATTGTCTCTCGATTCCCTACCAGGCATGAATCCCACTTGTTCAGGTCCAATCAAATGGTGTAGTACTGGTCTAAGTCTATTAGCTAGTACTTTAGTAAATAATTTGAGATCTAGATTTAAAAGTGAGATTGGCCTATAATTGGTACATTCCATTGGATCTTTTTGGGGTTTAGGCAATACAGTAATGTAAGCTCCTAGAAATTCTACTGGAAGGTCTGTGGGCGTTTTTAGGTGATTTAGGGCTTGTGTGAGGTGCGGGACTAAAAGAGAAGGGAAAGTTTTATAATAAAGGGCTGAGTATCCATCAGGACCCGGGCTCTTTCCCGGTTTGAGGGAGCTAATCGCTTGCAGAAGCTCATCTTCAGTGATCGGAGATTCTAGTTGTTGAGCGTCTTCCTCATGAAGGGTCGGGAGGCCACTGTTTGCCAGAAATTGCCGAATTATGTGGTCTCGGGAACCTTCTAAACCCTTAGGTTTATGAGCTTGTGGGATGCTGTATAATTCCGTATAGTATTCTTGGAATATTTGCGCTATTTTATCTGTTTCATGCGTTATTTGATTCACTTTATTTTTCATGGCCGCTATATTGTTTGAAAGTAATGTTTCTTTCAGGGTTTTCGCTAAGAATTTGCCAGGCTTGTCTCCGTGTTCATAAAAGAATCCCTTTCTAAGGAAGATGATCCTTTTCACTTTTAGATTTAGATTGGATTGTAATTTTTCCCTTAGCTCTAATAGTTCCACTGCTTTATCTAAAGCCAGTGATTGTTTGTGTTGCTCCTCCAAAGTTTGAATTCTGCTCACCAAATTGTCAGTGTCCCTTTCAGTTTACCTCTTTTTCCGTGCCCCAATTTTAATGAGTTCCCCTCTGACCACGCATTTGTGTGCCATCCATGTTACCATAGGTGACATTTCCTTGGAATCGTTTTCCTTAAAATATTGTTGTATGGTTTCTTTAATTTTTGTATGGTTTGTGTCATTCATCAGTAGCGAAGGATTGAGTCTCCATGTGGGGTTCTTATACTGTGCTTGTGCAGAGTCGAGGGTAATTGAGATTTGGGCGTGGTCTGATAAGGTTTTTATACCTATATCCGCCGATTTTATTAAGGGTGGATCTCTCTGAGTCAGGAAGATATAGTCCATTCGTGTATGTTTGTTATGTAGTGGTGAAAAGTATGAGAAGTCTTTGCCGCTTGGGTTGCACAATCGCCACGAATCTATCAATGTGAGTGAAGCTAGTAGGGATTTAACTTTTTTTAGTACTTTATATGGTATGCTAGTCTTACCATCAGAGGTATCCTGTAATGGATTGAGGGCCAGGTTGAAGTCCCCACCCAAGATGACGCACTTGATACCCCTTTTGTTTTCCAGTCGGGGCTCGTAGAGTGGTAAGCCTGCGTATAGTGTTTGCCTGTGAGCTTTTGGATTGATCCTGATCTAAAATGTGTTTCTTGTAGAAACACTATTTTGGGTCCTAACTTTCCCAATTCTCTTAGTAATACAGTGGGTGTTTCAGGTATATTTAAACCTTGAACATTGTGGGAGACCAAGGAGGGTTTTTTGCCTACTGTTGTGTACGCCATTACTTGTCAATCAGAGATCGGTGGAAGCAGGCTGATGCTGAAATCGTCCAACTCTAATGAATTACTTAACACTCAAGTCCTAGGGAGAGAATGATAAGTAGATAAAGATGCTATATTTCAATATAAATAAAAGAACTGTAGACAAATGATATCGGAGATAACAGCTTATATTCTTATGTATACTTTACACTTGTCTTAAATTATTCCCACAACAGGGTCCAGAAACAAAAGAAAATGAAATATAAACATATAAAATGGAAAACGTCTCAGAGTTAAATCCAAGAGAAAAAATGGTAAGATCCCCTTATGATTTAAAGTCAATCTGGGTCTGTCGGTAGAGGCAATGTGAGGCACACAGCAAAGTCGTGTTCTGCACACTTTATGTTAAATAAAGGGAGTGTTTTATTAAATGGCCTGGATCTGCAGAACACCTCCCGCGGCCTCTCAGCGGTCTTTCTTTAAAGCATGAGGGGGAAGAGGGGGGGGGAGGGGGAGAGAGAAAAAAAATAAATAAAAAAAAATATATATATACTCCCCCCACCCCCCCATATTGTTCCACAGCCATGAATAAGTACCCTATAAAACTGTATACCAGGTGTAAACATTGTATTAATGCAATAACTGGGCACTTTGCCTATTAAAGATAAACATTAAAAGACCATCCTAATTTCAGGCAATTTGTTTTTTAAGCATATTTATGCGCCGGGTGCAATATTAGATCCACATGGAAATAACAAAAGTGAAAAATCTCTAATTTTATGCATTGAGCGTAGTTGTCAAAAATACAATCAAACCTGTTGACCCCTTTGTAGGTCAGTAGTCTCTTCAAGGTAAGTGTTCATTTCTGTAAATAGAGAGAAAAAGCAAAAAGAAAAGCCACATGCGGAAGGTTTGTAATTAACTGTAGCATCACACCATGGGCCACTAACGACCAACACCATATTGTTTATGTCCTGAAATATGGAAAGAGACCTAAGGGGCCCACTTGTGTTACTGATTAACAGACTAAGCGCAGCAGCCGCATACGCTCTCAACCCGTGTGTCCTCCTTCTCCTCTCCATCCCACGGTTCAAATCTTTGTTAAGATAAGTGGTGTTAATTTCTATAAAGTTTCACCAGGAGTCTATGCAGTTATATACTCAGTGTCTTAGTTTCACCATTGATGCAATACTGTGTTGATGGTATTTAAAAGCATTCCTTTAATCCTGGAGTGTAAGTCCCAATTAGAGTTGAGAGAACACCTGGACGTTCGGGTTCGGAGGGTCCGAACGAACTTTAGGAAAAAGTCCGGGTTCGGCACCGAACATTGCCGAACTTTATCCCAGACCCCGAACCCCATTGAAGTCAATGGGGACCCGAACTTTTAAGCACAAAAATGGCTGTAACAAAGTCCTGGCAAGTGCTAGAGGGCTGCAAAGGAAGTAAAATGGGGGTAAGAGTAGGGCAAGTGCCCTACAAAAAAATGGGGATAGCGAAAATAAATTAAAGTCAAATAAAAAAAATGGGAGGGGGGAGTGGATGTGGAGTAGGAGCCTAGAGGTTGACAAAGCCGTGACCGTGGCAGTGTAGATGGAAGTGGCGGTGGTCGAGGAGGAGGAGGAGGTAGCCAACACTGTTTTATTTTTTGTTTGTTTATAATTGGGGTAGCCCCCAAAATATTGAGGCCAATTAAAAAAAAACAAGTATACGAATGGCTGTGTGAGTCCGGTCTAAATGTTTATTCTGCACAAGGTACAGACACGTCTTGTGGGATCCATGCCTGGTTCATTTTGATAAAGGATAGCTTGTCCACGTTGGCTGTGGACAGGCGGCTGCGCTTGTCTGTGATAACGCCCCCTGCCGTGCTAAACACACGTTCAGACAATACACTGGCTGCAGGGCAAGCCAGCACCTCCAAGGCATAAAGGGCAAGCTCAGGCCATATGGCCAATTTGGAGACCCAGAAGTTGAATGGGGCAGACCCATCAGTCAGTACGTGTAGGCGTGTGCACACATACTCTTGCACCATGTTGCTGAAATGCTGCCTCCTGATAAGACGTTGTCTATCGGCTGGTGGTGCTGTTTGTTGTGGCGGGCTGCTGACAAAGCTTTGCCACATTTCGGCCATGCTAACCCTGCCTTCTGAGGTGCTGGCGGTCGCACAGCTGTGTTGGTGGCCTCTTCCTCCTCCTCCTCCTTTGCCTTCGCCTTGTGCTTCCACTGAGCCCCCGGTGTCATTTGGGAATGCCCTCAGCAGCGCCTCTACCAGTGTGCGCTTGTAGTCGCTCATCTTCCTCTCACGCTCCAGTGAGGGAATTAAGGATGGCACGTTGTCCTTGTAACGGGGATCCAGCAGGGTGGCCACCCAGTAATCAGAAGAAGTTACAATGTTGCCAACTCGGCTGTCGTTGCCCAGACACTGTAGCATGTAGTCGGCCATGTGTGCCAGGCTGCCCAGAGGCAAAGACAAGCTGTCCTCTGTGGGAGGTATATCATCTGTGTCTTCTGTATCCCCCCAGCCATGCTCCAGTGATGCCCACGAGCTGTGTTGGGTGTCACCCTGCTGCAATTCCTCCTCCTCCTCCTCATCTTCCTCGTCCTCCTCGTCCTCCAGAACTGTGCCCTGGCTTGAATATTTTTGACCTGGCCTATGCTGGTGCAGGAGCCCACCCTCCAAGCCACTTGCGAATGACTGGCCTGATAACCGTGGAAATGACCCCTCTTCCTCCTCCTCATCCTCCTGTGCCACATTCTCTTTCATCATGGCCTGAAGTGTTTTTTCAAGGAGACATAGAAGTGGGATAGTAACGCTGAGAACAGCGTCATTGGCACTGGCCATGTTGGTGGAGTACTCGAAACACCGCAATGCGCTACACAGGTCTCGCATGGAGGCCCACTCGTTGGTGGTGAAGTGTTGCTGTTCTGCAGAGCGACTGACCCGTGCATGCTGCAGCTGAAACTCCACTATTGCCTGCTGCTGCTCGCACAGTCTCTCCACCATGTGCAAGGTGGAGTTCCACCTTGTGGGCACGTCGCAGGTGAGGCGGTGAGCGGGAAGGCCGAAGTTCTGCTGCAGCGCAGACAGGCGAGCAGCAGCAGGGTGAGAACGCCGAAAGTGCGCACAGACGGCCCGCACTTTATGCAGCAGCTCTGACATATCCGGGTAGTTTTTTTAGAAAATTTTGTACCACCAAATTCAGCACATGCGCCAGGCAAGGGATGTGCATCAAACCGGCTCGGCCCAGAGCCGCTACGAGATTTCGGCCATTGTCGCACACCACCAGGCCGGGCTTGAGACTCAGTGGCAACAACCACTCATTGGTCTGTTGTTCAATGCCCGTCCACAGCTCCTGCGCAGTGTGGGGTTTATTCCCCAAACATATCAGTTTTAAAACAGCCTGCTGTCGTTTCCCCCTGGATGTGCTGATGTTGGTGGTGAAGGTGTTACGCTGAGCGGATGAGTAGGTGGTCGAGGAGGAGAAAGCGCAGCAGGAGGAGGAGGCAACAGGAGGCAAAGAGAAATGCCCTGCAATCCTCGGTGGTGGAAGGACATGCGCCAAATGGCTAGCCGGTTCAGGCCCACCCGCCACTACATTTGCCCAGTGTGTAGTTAGCGAGATATAGCGTCCCTGCCCGTTCTTACTGGTCCATATATCAGTGGTTATGTGGACCTTGCCACAGATGGCGTTGCGCAGTGCACACTTGATCTTGTCCCCGACTTGTTTGTGCAGGGAAGGGATGGCTCGCCTGGAAAAGTAGTGGCAGCTGGGTACCACGTACTGTGGGACAGCCACCACCATCAGGTTTTTGAAACTGTCCATGTCCACCAGACGGAATGACAGCATTTCAAAGGCCAGGAATTTTGAAATGCTGGCATTCAGGGCCAGGGATCGCGGGTGGGTAGGGGGGTACTTCCTCTTTCTCTCCAGTGTTTGGGAGATGGACAGCTGTAAGCTTCCATGGGACCATGTGGAAATGCTTGGGGAAGGTGGAGGACATGGTGGCATTGCTGTCATATCGTCTGTTTGCTGGGTGTCAGGTGACACTGGCACAGTAGAGGTGGAGGAAGAGGCCGGAGCAGCAGCAGAAGAGGAAGCAGGAGGAGGCCGAGACCTTTCTTAGATTTTGAGGTAATTATTCCAATGCAGCTTGTGCCTTGAATTTAGATGCCTGGTCATGGGGGTTGTGCTCAGTTTTAGAACATTTATGCCCCGGCTCAGGCTATCATTGCACAGCTTGCAAACCACTCGTGTCTAGTCGTCAGCACATTGTCTGAAGAACTGCCATGCGGGGGAATGCCTTTGAGCTCCCTTTGGTGTGCTAGGCCCCTGGGTGCAGTGGGTAGTAGCAGGCATACTGTCTAGGGGACGCTCGCTCCGCTTTTGCAACCTGCTTCCTCTTTTGCTGTGCTGGTGCCTCTGTGCGACCACCACCTCTTCCTCCAACTGCACACGTCACTCACATGACCCTCAGTCCATGTGGGGTCTAGGACCTCATCATTCTCCTCTCCATCATCTTCCACCCACCCTATACCACTGCCCTCCTTGTCAGTCTGCACACTGAGGAAAGCTGCAGCAGTTGGCACCTGTGTTTCGTCATCATCAGAAACGTGCTGCGCTGGTGTTTCCATGTCCTCATCCTGCAACAGAAGTGGTTGGGCATCGGTGCACTCAATGTCTTCCACTTCTGGGGCAGCACTATGTGGATGGCCCACAGAAAGCACACCAGCAGAGTCATCAAAAAGCATAAGAGTCTCTTGCATGACTTGGGGCTCAGGCTGCTTGGCTGATTTACAAGGGGCTGAGGTGAAAGACAGATGGCCATGGGGTTCAGGTGCCAACTCTGAGCTTTCATCAATGGACCGGGAGGGAGACAATGTGAAGGAACTGGAGGCATTGTAAGCCACCCAATCTACTATCGCCTGTACTTGTTCTGGCCTCACCAATCGTTGAGGGGCATTCGGGCCTACCATATACTGGTGAAGGCTCTGTTGGCTACCTGAGGAAGGTGTTTTCCTTGTGCGTGTAGCTGGCACACCTCGACCATGTCCTCTCCTTCCAACAGGAGGTTCACCAACACCAGCAGCACCAGCATCACCAGCAGCACCATGACCATGTCCCTTATTTGCTCTCCTCATTGGGCCCCCAAATGTACTATGTAGCCCTATGTAAGTATTTATTAATACCAATTAATACCTTTTTTTTTTTTAAAACACCAACGTAGACGGACTTTTTTATTTTGGTGCAAGAAATGCACCGCTCACACCAACAGCTGGACGCTCTCCCTTTAGAACTAGGAGATGATTTTTGAACAATAATGTGTCACTTACAGCAACAGCTGGAAGCTCTCCCTTTAGAACTAGGAGATGATTTTTGAACAATAATGTGTCACTTAAAGCAACAGCTAGAACCTCTCCCTTTAGAACTAGGAGATGACTTTTGAACAATAATGTGTCACTTACAGCAACAGCTGGAAGCTCTCCGTTTAGAACTAGGAGATGATTTTTGAACAATAATGTGTCACTTATAGCAACAGCTGGAACCTGGCCCTATAGGAGTAGACAATGATTTTTGAACAATAATCTGTCCCTCTAAGCAGAAGCCTCTACCTAGCGCAGTCAGATCGTTGTGTTAGGCAGGGTTTGATCTGCAATCTGTCACTCAAAGCAGCAGTATGTGAAATCTCAAATTACTCCCACAATCTGATCCTTGTGTACGATCGTAGCGATCGTTGTGTTAGGCAGGGTTTGATCTGCAATCTGTCACTCAAAGCAGCAGTATGTGAAATCTTGATTCTCAGATTTCTGCAATCTGTCCCTCAGAGCCACAGTAGTAGTAATCTCAGGATGCAAGATCAGATGTTAAAATGTCTGCAATCTGTCCCTCACAAAAACGCCGGCAGCTTCCTCTCCCTATACTATTCAGAGTCTCAGAGAGCATGTGACTGCAGCATCAAGTGACTCCAGCTCATATAGAGGCTGGGTCACATGATGCACTGGCCAATCACAGCCATGCCATTAGTAGGCATGGCTGTGATGTCTTCTAAGGGCAAACCAGTGAAACGCTTGTTGATTGGCTGCCCTGCAGCTATTCAACATGCGTGATCAACTACCAGAACCCAGAACCCGAACCCAAACGTTTTTTGAAATGTCTGTGTTCGGGTCCGGGTCCCGGACACCCCAAAGTTCGGTATGGACCCGAACATTACAGTCCGGGTTCGCTCAATACTAGTCCCAATATCAAGTTACCTAACCCATGGTTGGTTAGTGAAACCTCTTACATTTTAAAGTGCTTTGTTCGATTTCCGCGTTGTGTTGTAGTCTTTCCTTGCTATTAACAAAGGCTCAATGCCTATGGGTGTTTGTCTCAACCTGGGTGGAAGACAAAAAATGTCATGGCATTCTTAGCTGACTCAGGTTGTCTCCCGTGGTCTGTTGAGCTCATTCATGTACGGTGATTTGCCATACTGAGAGCCATTTTGTTTAGCGTACTTAGGCTTTTTAGAGGAGGGCTGTTTGGACCATTTGGACGGAGAATTTTGAGGGGAAGGTTGAGGTGTAGCACAATGTGCTGGTTCCAGATATTCCTGGTACCAATCTGGTAGATTTACTACCGGCAGATCCAATTGATCGCAGAAGGTGCTCAATTCATCTGGCAAACTAAGGTAATATTGTTTACCTTTGTAGATGGCATTCAGAGCAAAGGGGAAGCGCCATCTGTATGGGATCTCCCTCTCTTTCAGTATTGCCAGAAGAAGCCTCAGTGCACGCCTATTTTTTAGTGTAATCTGTGAAAGATCTTGAAAAAGGGAGATATTACTATCATTAAACAAAATTTGTTTGTTGCGTCTTGCTTTGGACAAAATCTCTTCTTTAAGAGGGAAGCTTTGTAGACAGCAGATAATGTCCCTAGGTGGCGCTGTGTCCATGGGACGTGCAGTTAGTGCTCTGTGAGCTCTCACGAATTCAATGTTGTCTTCCCTAGGCCTCTCTAGGATCTCATTGAACACAGTTTGTAATGCCGATTGGATCTGTGGGGCCTCCACCGATTCAGGGATCCCCCGCACCCTGATATTCTGTCTCCGCCCCCTGTTTTCCAAATCCTCCAAATGTCTATTCATTTGTATTAAATGCATTGTATGAGATGAAATCATTTGTTGTAATTTGTCACTCGCCCTATCTCTCCTGTTGTCAGCCCTCTCTACGATCGTCATGCGTTCAGATAGCGATAAAATATCTGCTCTTAAATCAGTGATGGCAGATGAGAATGTATTCTTAACCACTTGCCGACCGCCCGCCGCAGCGTGACGGCGACAAGGTGGCTCGTTATCGCTAACCGCCGTCACAGGACGGCGGCCGCGATAACTAGCATTGTGGGCGCGCGCCGCCGAAGGCGCGCCTGCGCGCTCACTGTGTTCGGGGGGAGCCAGGGAGCGGGTGCGGCGGACTTGATCGTCGCCGGCTACCCGCGATGGCCCCCCCGCACTGAAAGAACGGAGGTCCGTGTAAGTAAACACGGACCTCCGTTCTGTCAGAGGGGGAAGGGCTGTGATCACAGCCTTCCTCTACATGGAAGCTGTGATCACTTCCCTTCCCCTGCTAGGGCAGCCCACACACAGTTAGAACACGCCCAGGGAACACAGTTAACCCTTACAGTGCCCCCTGCTGGTTAACCCCTTTACTGCCAATGACATTTACACAGTAATCAGTGCATTTTTATAGCACTGATCGCTGTATAAATGCCAATGGTCCCAAAAAAGTGTCAAAATGGTCCGATATGTCCGCTGAAATATCGCAGTACCGCTAAAAATCGCAGATCGCCGCCATTACTAGTAAAAAATAAAAAAAATAAAAACCCCAGAAATGAATTCTCATCATCCATAAATGTGGCACCTTTTGCGCAAACCAATCAATAAACGCAGATTGCAACTTTTTTTACCAAAAATATGAGGATGAATATAAATCGGCCAAAACCGATGAAAAAAAAAGTTTTTTTATATTTTTTTTTTGGATTTGTATTTTATAAAAAAGTAATAAATTTGGGTCTTTTTGTAAAATTGTCGCTCTTTTGTTTATAACGGCAATCAGAAATGACGCAGAGGTGATCAAATACCACCAAAAGAAAGCTCTATTTGTGGGACAAAAAGGATACAAATTTTGTTTGGGTACAACGTCGCACAACCGCGCAATTCTCAGTTAAAGCAATGCAGCGCCGAATCGCAAAAAGTGCTCTGGTCCTAAAGTGTGAAATCCTTCCGGGGCTGAAGTGGTTAATGTCGACTGCTATCTGGTGCATCTCCGACAGCTGTAGAGAGTGATTAATATGTTCAGTGTCTCTCACCTGTTTCCTCAGATGCTGATAATGAGTCCTCGCTGTGGTCTGTCTCTCTCCTTGCCGGCGCCATCTTGCTCCCCGCTCGGCCTCTGGTCAGCGGCGTCTGAGTGAGGAATAGGTCTGAAATCCTGAAATCCTGAAATGCAGATAGTGAGCGGCCTGTAGAGGAACCCTTGCCCAGCTTGTCCCTTCTTCCCATATACAGGATGGTCATTTGTGTCAGGCTGTGGGAGCTTTTGTTAGCCGCGGGTGTGAGGAGCCCTGCTAAGCTGCGACCATTCCCGCTGCGCGCCCAGCCATGCCCCCTGAGATGATTTTATAACACTAATCTGTCCCTCACACCAGCAGCAGGAACCTCTCCCTACACCAGTGTGAGATGATTTTGTAACGCTAATCTGTCCCTCACACCAGCAGCAGGAACCTCTCCCTACACCAGTGTGAGATGAATTTATAACACTAATCTGTCCCTCACACCAGCAGCAGGAACCTCTCCCTACACCAGTGTGAGATGATCTTATAACGCTAATCTGTCCCTCACACCAGCAGCAGGAACCTCTCCCTACACCAGTATGAGATGATTTTATAGCGCTAATCTGTCCCTCACACCAGCAGCAGGAACCTCTCCCTATAATAGTATGAGATGATTTTAAAACGCTAATCCATCCCTCACACCAGCAGCAGGAACCTCTCCCTACACCAGTATGAGATGATTTTATAACGCTAATCTGTCCCTCACACCAGCAGCAGGAACCTCTCCCTACACTAGTATGAGATGATTTTCGCAAGCTAATCTGTCCCTTACAGTAGCAGCAGGATCCTCTCCCTATACTAGTATGAGATGATGTGACATGCAGCGCTATGTGACTCCAGCTTATATGGAGGCTGGGTCACATGATGCACTGGCCAATCACAGCCATGTCATTAGTAGGCATGGCTGTGATGGCTTCTAAAGGCAAACAAGTAAAATGCTTGTTGACTGGCTGCCCTGCAGCTATTCAACAGGTGCAAAAAAATACCCGAACTTGGACTTTTTCTCAAATGTCCGGGTTCCGGTTCAAGACACGGACACCCTAAAGTCCGGTATGAACCCTAACTTTACAGTTCAACTCTACTAGTGATATGTCAGTCAAAAAGCTCAATAAATATAGACCACAGTGAGTGAAGCTTTAACATTCACATATTGTATAGTCTGCACAAGAAAACATTTCAATACCACTCTCTGTAAACCTCAAGTAAAGGACCCTAGCCACTATGGCTAGTGTTGATACACATGGTTGTATACACTCAGGGATCTGTATATTATACACATGATTCAGAGTCTCAAAAGAATCCGAAACTGAAAACCGAAAAAGAAGTGGTTGTTTAACCAATTTGGTGGCATTCCCTACATTGACATCTATCTCCTCATACTAGGGTCCTTTGGACTACATATTTCACCTTCACTTCTTTTCATATTACCACACACTCATTCAATTTGATGTGGGGTTTTTTTTCCCTCCCTCCAGACCTACCCATTCGGTTGCCCAACTGACCCCCTCACGGATGGGCTCAGGCCGCTTTACTACCAGACCACCGGTATGTACTCCTCCATCTTCCCTTTCTCCTGTGTATGTGTGGGGGGATTTGTTAGGGGTAGTGGTGAGGGACTGGGATGTTACAATTTGTATATATTCATTATATTCAAAGAATTTTATTCGGTTGATTCTTTTGAAACTCTGAATCATGTATATAATATACAGATCCCCGTGTGTATACAACCATGTGTATCAACACTAGCAATAATGGCTAGCATCCTTTACTTGAGGTTTACAGACAGTGGTATTGAAATGTTTTCTTGTGCAGACTATACAATATGTGAATGTTAAAACTTCACTCACTGTGGTCTATATTAATTGAGCTTTTTGCCTGACATATCACTAGGATCGCCTGAAGAAGCATGTGGCGAAATGCATTGCGATCTTGATGTGGCTAAGATTATCTTCTCACTAAGGGGCACTGATGTGACACCGGTTGCCTTCATGAAGACGACCGGGAACCAGGCCTACCTTATTTACTCTATGTCCACAGTGTTGTTTGTTTTTATACATATTTTCATATTCCCATATGTAATGGTTTTTATACATTATGCTTTGTAATAAATATTGATTTTTTATAATCCACTGTTGTGCCTTCCTGTTTGGGAAATCGTAGTGACAGCCTTAAAAGTCCCATTCTTTCTCCTTCTTTGATTTTTTGTGCAAATGCAAGGGCTGTATTGAAGCAAAAGCCAAACACGCTTCCCTTCCACAGGCATCTCAAAGAAAAACTACCCACTCCCTGCAGCTCATACACAAGGACGTATGCGGTCAAATGAAAACTCCCACATCAGGCAGGAACAGATATCTACTGATGCTCATTGCAGATTATTCCAGGTACACAACTACTTATTTGATGAAACATAAAAATGAAACATCAGAGAAACTTCAAGAGTTTGTTGCCATGTCTAGCAACAAATTCCAACACAAACCAGGAATAATATGCACTGACAATGGTGGAGAATACATAAGCAAAGAAGTGGCCTCATACCTGAAAAGACAAGGAATAATACACCAGACAATGACACCATACACTCCTGAACAAAACTGTGTAACAGAAAGGAAAAATCACACTTATAGAAATGGCCTGGCGCATGTCGTCAGATGCCAACCTACCTCACAAGTACTGGGGAGAATCAGTCATGACTGCAACCTACCTACAGACTATGGGTATGGATACTGTGCACTCTGACTGATAAATACAACAATAAAAATACACAGTTCATATACTACAAGTACACATCCAATGTGCTGAATAAAGTGTGAATAAATGAATATAAAAATGTGCTGTGACTTCTGTGATAGATGTAAATCTAATAAATAAACTAGGATATAATCATAATCGATGTATCAGCTAAAGTAGATAAAAGTCTATTAAGAAATCCAATGGTGCTCCAAGGTGCTTCTGTGCCAAACAACAAAGTGCTAATGTGCCCAAAAGTGTCCACTGGTCAATGAGGCCAGTCTAGGGGGGCTCTTAACTCTGCACCCTCCAAGCTGGTTATTGTGGATGTGCCGGACCCCTGTGCTCACAGAACTCTCACCTTAAACCCAACTCAGATAAGCAATGGGTATATCCTCCACTTATATCCCTGCTGTGGTAGGTGGTCCTCCTCACCTCCTTGATAAACTCCTTCACTCCTCCACTCATATAATGGCTCAGATTTATAATGTGTACCGGGCTACAAGGATAAGATTCCTCCTGGATATGATTTAGATCCTTAGTGCCTCCAGTGCCCTCCGCGTATTCTTTTTGGCAAAAATTTGAAACCAGGTTCTTAATTCTTTAATCCCTTATATCACCTGCAGCCTCCAGCTTCTCTGGGTTCAGATGTGGATCTTCCTGCACAGGGCCCTCCGTACTCTTCAGCTCGCGCCTCGCTCACCAACCAAGCCAGACCCGCCTCTGATGAAGGGGGTTCGCCCTGGAAACGCATCAGCCTTGCCCTATGGACAACATCCAGTCCCTCTGCTGAGGTTCTGTCATCTATTCCATTGGATGTGTTTTCGAATTTTAAAGTTTTATTATCAGCTCCGCTTGTGAGTATATGGATTTTATCTTTATAATTGTATTAAACTTTTTAATGGTACGGCACAAGGTCGGTGCGCCTCTCTTGTTTTTGTATCTTTACTTTAGTTATCCGGCACCTCATATCTGGTAGTCATAATCAGGTTTGAAAAGGGGAAAATGTGGGATTATGACGGTGCCCCAAAAAAATAAAGTTTAGAGTGAAATATAACAAATTTTATTGATACATAGGTTAAAAAATATACCTGTACAGGGGCGCATGCATGGCATGGAAATGAAAGGACGCACCTGAGCAGAGCTCCGGACCCGCGTAGGGAAACGGCCGAGATAACGGTGCCGATCGAGTTTTGCACTTTTGTTCTTATGTG
>BLSH010422254.1:1774200-1784280 GCA_018402905.1 Glandirana rugosa
TCCTGGACGGTACGTAGCGTCGGGGCCCTTTCTGAGTCTTCCGAGTGAAGAAGGGTGACCGGTCTATTTTACCTTTAACATAGTTTATGTTTCCTACTCAACACCAGTTTGTTTCCTATTAGATACATATTCACAGTCATACCTTTATGTTGCATGACTGAGTAATTGTCATTTAAAGTGTGAGAGTGCTGAAAGCTGAAAATTGGTCTGGTAAGGAAGGGGGTGTAAGTGTCCTGTATGGAAGCGGTTAAAGTCCCAGGACCATAATTGTTCCTTGTTTGTATGCATTAGGGATGGAGACATGTCGCAGTGGGTGTGACAGATCACAATTTTCTTTTTCTCTTTGTATTTTGGGTGGAAGACACCCTTGGTCTCCCGTGATCTGTCACACTACCACCATAGACGAGCCACCTTGCTCTGTCTATTTCCATACTGACACTTATACATAGATTATCCTTTGTTTGACCACAACTCATCCTTTGTATTTGATACAATTTCCATTTTATCTGGCCAGTGGGAAGAAGTGAGCCTTCTGAGTCTTTCCCGGGGCTGCGATGCATGGCAGGTCCTCCCCGCCTCCTCCCTGGTCGGGTGGCGGGCGGGGGGTGTCCTCCCATGCATCGGCATCATGCCCACACGCCCTGCTTGTGACGCAATATGACGCCACAATGCCTGGGTGGTAGTTTTTCCATCAGACGTCTGGGAGTGGTTGGTTGTGGACAGATCTCCAGCACAATGCTTTGCAATTGGGATCTGTCTCCCACACCTGTCTCCCTTATGCGTCTTGCATGACGTTGGCAGGGACCCGCCCTCCACCTGGGGGATTTTTCCAGACAGGGCCAGCCAGCATTTTACCTTCAGGTCGACACACCTGATTAGCACACACCCCACACCTGGGGTATTTATAGATAGGGCAAGCCAGCACATTACCTTCAGGTCTCACTCCTTTGCAGCACTGGCTGCACACCTTACCCAATACTACTTGGTAAGTTATAACCTACTATACCTACTCTCATACACTCATGCATGTGCCACCTGTGTGTGTGTGCATTTATATATATATACATATTTATTATTCATCAAATTTGTTACATTTTTTACAATTTTAGAGTAGACTGGAATTGATGTGTCCATCCATGTCTCCCTCCTTGGTATTGATTACCTTATTCACCATGGTTTCCACCCTGTGCTGTTTCCCCTGGTTGGGACAGGATCATCCTTGCCTCAGCCCCGGGTCAGACCCTGATATGGCTCTCTCCTCTCTCCCTCTCAAGCTAGACCAATGTTTTGAGCTGACATGTAAGTAGGAGAAACTTCCCCTATTATGGGTGTACTTATTTTGCATTCCTTATGAGTTTGATTAACACATCTTATTTATACTTACAGCCACGATAATTCATAGCATTGCACTCCTGACGAGTGGCTATAAGCCACAAAATGCATAGAGTTACATCAATGCACATACCATCTGACTTCTACATCTATTTTCGTGTATCTGGTAATGTATATATTTTTTACATCATATGTGTTTTTGTATTCATGATAATTTTATTCTACTTGTATTGTGTTATGTCAGCTCTTCCCAGGGCCCTTGATGGCCAGTTCTTTGCGAATGATCATGTTCAATAATATGTCAATCTTTATACAGTATGTGAATAAAATAACAATTTTTTATACGTTTGTACTTTTGTTCTTATGTGGCATGTCTCATTTAAAGTCCCAGGACCATAATTGTTCCTTGATCGAGTTTTGCTCGGCACCCCAGATGAACCTCACCACTTCACCCCGCAGTCCATGCATGCCAACATCAGGAAAGAAACATTGTGGAGGTGCCCAGAGGTTGCTTACTCACTACCTCCTTAGAGTTTGTGAACAGAACAAGATGGCGAGGCATGGCGCCAACACGAAAACCTCACATACAGAGGTGTCAGAATCTCCCTCCCTGGATCCACAACCCACAACGAGTGACATAAAGTACCCTCCTCTAACTAAAATAGACTTGGATCATAGTCTAGAAGCTCTGTGCACCAAACTAATCTCCAAGTTCCAAAGCGAGATACATAAATCTACCGCTACCTTGACACAGGAAATATCTTCACTGGGGTCCAGCACTGGCAAATTCGAGTCTAAGCATGATGAGCTGGCCATAGCGTACAATGACCTCTATAGGGATCATGGGGCCCTCTCCAATGCCTTCACACAATTACAGGTCCATTTTGAGGACTTTAACAGGCTTAATAATCTCCGTATCAGAGAAGTCCCAGAGTCTGTTACCGATCTCATAGCCTATACTATTAAATTGTTCAAGTCTCTCCTACTAAATATGGCGGCCGCCTCTTTCACATGTGATAGGGTGCATAGAGCCCACAGAGCAAAACCTCCACCCGATAAACCCCCCCAGGGATATAGTCCTGTGTTTAAAGGACTTTCTGGCCAAAGAGGAGATCCTAAGGGAAACTAGAAATTCTCCTAACATCACTTTGGATGGGATATCACTCCAGATCTACCTGGATATATGCCAAGCAACGCTGGAGAAACTGAAAAAGTTTAAAGATATCAAAACAACACTAGCCGCAGCTCGCATAAGATATCGATCAGGCTTTCCTTTTAAGATGATTGTGCCACATAATGGCTCCACATGCATCGCCACCACGATATCAGAAGGTCTGGATATTCTGGTCAAATTGGGCCTGATAGAAGATGATCAGCCTCAATGGCCCCTCCATCTACTAGAATTTCTGCTCTCTGGAGCACACCCTCTCCTAGACGAGATTGCCGCAGAACGCGCCATGAAGCCGGCAATGTGGAACATCCAGAGCATCTCTGAACAGGATTATTGTTCACTCACGTTAAGAAACTATCAGGGTATGCATCAAAGATAGTGGTTTAATTGCTGATCTTCACCCTGTATATGGCACAGTAACATTTAAAATTGAGAGTGTAATTTGTCCCTCTTACCAAGCTACACTGTCCCTCAAGGGAAACTTGGAGAACTTATCCAGTGAAATAGACACCCTCCATGATTCAGTGGAACTATCACTCATTATTCATCACATTTTCTGTACACTCTCTGCCACCTACTGGCGAATACAACCAATATCATTCTATCCAATCCTATATAGTGAAACTCTGTTCACTCTAGCTGGATAAGTTGATTAATCCTTTTCGCATCTGGACAAACACTACCACCTATGGGAGATAGGACAACCCTCATAACAATCTCCAAGGGATATATCTTCTTTCCACTCAGTGTGAATGCAGGTTTGTCGAGGGACAAAGGACTTATGATTTTTTTTTTTCTTATCCGTGCATTGAGGGGAAATTATATCTCCTGATATTTCCCCTTATTTTTCAGTTATATTCAGGTTGATACGATATTATTCAATTTGATGCACAATATGATGTGACTGTGGACAATGATAGTACACTTTCAGATATGTACTCTAATGGTTAGTACGCCTACTCCCACTTCTTTTTGTACATGTCCCCCTTACTCGGTCTTCCTGACACATGTTGGCAATAAGCAAAAATAAACAGTCGCGCTAATCCCAATGTGAACAATGCAAATGAATAGGTTTTAAGCCAATCTAAAAAAGCAAATAGATGTGAAAAATTAAAGTCCATATATAAAGTCCTCAGTGATGTCCAAACGTAAAAAAGCCACCAAAATGATATGCGCAAAATGAGACAATAGTGAAGTGACAATGAATCATCCACTGTATTAATAGTAAAGTTCTTCTTCTGAAGGAGGTCACGGCACACTGGTTCCTCGTATCAGGCCACCACCAAAGAACATGCACACCAGGTGGAATAAGCGAATGGGGTACTTTTACCAGAGCCCAGTGACTCACTATCGCTAGTGAGTCTTCAGGGCGGACAGCCGTAACCCGCTGTAGGGTATCAAGGGTGTCTTCACTTATCTCTCCACACTTTACTCCATGCCCGAACTCTTATGGGACCATTGCGTGGGTGCACCGTCTTTCCCAGGTACTGCAGCTTCCTAGAGATCAGTAGTATACTCCTTCACACTGTGTTCCTCTGCTAGGCTGTGTGTTCTGTTGTGTCCATTGACCGTGTCGGCCCCTCCTACCGGTTTCAACGCTCCTCATGTTTTCCACAGGGAGATCCAACAGGAGGGGCCAACAAGGTCAATGGACGCAACAGAACACACAGCCTAGCAGAGGAACACAGTGTGAAGGAGTATACTACCAATCTCTAGGAAGCTGCAGTACCTGGGAAAGACGGTGCACCCACGCGATGGTCCCATAAGAGTCGGGCATGGAGTAAAGTGTGGAGAGATAAGTGAAGACACCCTTGATACCCTACAGCGGGTTACGGCTGTCCACCCTGTCGACTCACTAGCGATAGTGAGTCACTGGGCTCTGGTAAGAGTACCCCATTCGCTTATTCCACGTGATGTGCATGTTCTTTGGTGGTGGCCTGATACGAGAAACTGGTGTGCCGTGACCTCCTTCAGGAGAAGAACTTTACTATTAATACAGTGGATGATTCATTGTCACTTCACTATTGTCTCATTTTGCACATATCATTTAGGTGGCTTTTTTACGTTTGGACATCACTGAGGACTTTATATATGGACTTTAATTTTTCACATCTATATGCTTTTTTAGATTGGCTTTAAACCTATTCATTTGCATTGTTCACATTGGGATTAGCGCGACTGTTTATTTTTGCTTATATTATTAGTTCACTTTATCACAGGGAACACAGTTACTGCTTGTTTGTCAGATATTTATGTATTTGGAGTTCTAGCTCGATATATTTTTTATTTTTACATGTTGGCAATACCCATTGGGTTTGAAGCCACATGACTCAGGTACACTGAGTATGCGATCTCCGGATCTCAACTTTTTGAATGTTAGATCGGAGAAATTTCCATTCTCTAATCCCATTAGCAGTTCTGCTATGGAGTGTTATCATTTCACTTCAATTTTCCTTATGCTTATTATGTTTTTGTTATGCTGTTTTTGTGGTACATTACAAATATTCTATTCTAGTGGTACTCTAACGTCACAATTGTTAACATGTTATAGAATCCAACCCCAGGATGCTGACAGGAGAGATGGATGGCGACGCCCCGGCCTGCTCATTATACCCTTTAATATTATCACCTCACTCATAGCAATTCCATATAGAAGAGCTGTTCGTCACAGATATGGCGATCACCTGTATCTCTCATAATGTGCAGGGATTTAATTTCCCTAACAAAAGAAGCAAGGCCTTTTTGCAAAATAAACACCTTGGTGCCAAGATAATTCTCCTGCAGGAGACACATTTCTCTCACTCTAATCATCCCACCTACTTTCACAGAGCATATAATTGCCCTTATTACACCCTTGCTTCAAGTACGGTTAGAGGAGTCGCCAACTTTGTACACCATTCAATTGCTGTCCAGATCCACCATGTGTATAAGGATAGTGACAGCAGATTTATAAACTTAAAAGGTAGTCTGTCTGGCCATGAAATAACTATAGCCAATGCGTATGCCCCAAACGAGAGGCAGTCCTCCTTTTTAGGAGAATTTTTTGAAAAACTTAAAGAGTTTCAATCTACACATATGATTTTGGGAAGAGACTTCCTCATTTAGACAGAAGTCGCCTCTCCCCGCACTTTGGTTCATTCTCGAAATCAATGAATAAACATCTCACCACACTTCAATTGATAGATTCCTGGAGGGCCTTGAACGAAGGGGCTAGAGACTATACACATTACTCTCACCCCCATGACTCATATGCCAGACTAGACTACCTTTTTTGTACTCCAGTTATATTAGCAAACTCAAGTGATGCATCAATTCATATCTGTCCCTGGTCAGATCACCAGATAGTTTTGTTCACAACTACCTTGGTAGGTCTTACCAACAGCCTATACCCTTGGAGAATAAATGAGTCCCTCATCACTGATCCTGGCACACAATCTATTATCGGAGGTCAAATCAGTGATTACTTTAAGTCAAATTCTACACTAGAAACCCCCATCACCACACTATGGACCGCACACAAGGCAGTCCTCAGAGGTCATCTTATTAAATTAGCGTCTGACCTTAATAGATCCAGATGGTCTTCCATTTTCACAGTCACCCAGAAACTAGATAAACTATATAGAGATCACCACCACTCCCCCAGCCCCGCTATATTAGACATTCACACCAAAAGACGAGAATTAGACTCACTCTTTTCCTATAAAACAGAGAAAATGCTGCAGTGGTCTAAAGCAAAATTCCTCCTTTATAGTAATGCCTATACTTCCATGTTCGCCCATAAGTTAAACAACTCCTTAAAGCCAACACACGTATACAAACTCAGGACACAAAAGGGACATGTTGCTATGCACCCGGCAGAGATAATAGATATATTCCAAAAATTTTATAGCACCCTTCTGTCCCCACCGACATCTCTGAATTCATCAGATTCACTATCCTGGATGAGAGACTTACCTATCCCCTCACTGACACAGGCCCAAAAAGATTTATTAAATGCGGCCTGCACTGAAGAGGAAGTTAGCAACATCTATAAAAACATTAAAGACCGGTATGTCCCCAGGCCCAGACGGATACTCAGCTCTCTATTATAAACAATACTCAAACCTACTCATGCCTAAATGAACCCACTTATTTAATTCAGTATTAGAGGGTGGGCAGCTCCCCGAGGAAATGCTGTTAGCTAACATGTCCCTGATTCCCAAACCAGGCAAGGACCATCTAAACCTAGCCAACTTCCGCCCTATATCGGTCAAGAATAACAATTTAAAAATTTTCAGTAAAATTTTGGCCAATAGGTTGGCGTCGTTGATCCCTGGACTCCATATCCCCTTTCCAATCCGGATTTATACCAGATAGACAAATTACGGACAATATTAGGCTGGCTGCCAACGTTATTCAAGGCGCTAATTGCACATCAACCCCCCTTATTCTATTGAGCTTGGATATACATAAGGCATTTGACAGTGTAACATGGCAATACCTAGCAAATGTCCTTCAGCGGTTGGGGATCCATGGGGACTTCTTCCATGCCTTTGAAGCCTTCTATACCAATCCTCAAACCAGGACTCGTATCCTATCCCTGGCAGCAGTTCAAACTTCTTTAGTGTGGGCAGGAGCATGAGGCAGAGTTACCTACTGTCCCCACTACTTTTTGCACTGGCCACAGAACCCCTGGTAATAGCTATATTACAGCATCCTGACATCTCTGGATATGTAAGAGGTAAAGCGCAATACAAAGTCAATATGTACACAGAGAACATGTTGTTATTTATCACTAACTCTACCATCTCCCTCCCCAACCTTCTTCAAACATTACATAAATTCTCAAACTTGTCTGGCCTCATGATTAACCTATCAAAATCGACTGGTATGCCAATTAACATACCAGACCCCATGTTTCACACATTAAAGGTGTTTCACACATTTAACCTTCATTGGTCACCCTCCTCTCTGCCATATCTAGGTATACACCTTACATCCGATATAAACTCTTTAATCTATAAAACTATCCTCCACTGATTTCCAAACTCGGAAGGTTATTAAAACAATGAAGCACATTTAAAATCTAATTTCTGGGTAGGATCACCGCAAAGATGACAATTCTCCCAAAACTTCTATATTTGTTTAGGACCATCCCACTTAGACTTACAAAATCATTCATGATGCATTTTCAGAAGGATCTTAATAACTTAATTTGGACCCATTCCCCGCCAAGAATATCACGTATGGTGCTGTATTCTTCCTCTAGTGGGGTTGGACTGGGGGTTCCTAACCTATGGCATTACTATTTGGCCTCCAGGTTTGCCCAAATGGCTCAATGGAACATAACAGATTCCAGGGTGCCCTGGGTCAGATTTGAATCTGAATCCATACCACCTTTCTTTTTACCAGGTCTCCTCTGGAACAGGGGAGTCCCAATATCAAACCTACCCCAATTGAACACTATAGTGTCCCAGTCCCTCCATTTGGTGTCCTTAACCTCTCAGGCTCCCCCACAGGCATCATTCGTAGGGGATCCGACATTTTTGCCAGGCATCTCCAATCGTTCAGACTTTTTGTGGTGGATGGACATTGGAATGGTGTTTCTTCACAAGTTAGTGGAAAACGGCAAGTTTATCTCCTTCCCAACCCTTCAATCTAAATATCAGGCTCCTAACAAAGACATTTTTCACGTTTTACAAATTAAACACTTTTATAAATCTCATTTTTAGATTGCGGAAAGCACAAACTCCTCCCTCTATGAACGTATATGCTTAAATAACCCTAGGGGTAAAGCACTTACTTCAGAAATATATGCGTATATTAACAATCAAATAATGCAGGGTATTCCACCCTACAGGACTAAGTGGTCAGAGGAATGTGGGATAGATTAGGGGTCCCTAAACTGGAACTCCTGCATTGAAAACTTAATGAAAAGCACTAGGACCCTTAATATTAGGGAAACCGCTTTACAACTCCAAACTAGGTGGTATTATACTCTGTTTAGGCCACACAAAATCTTTCCCTCAGCCAGAGGTGTAACTAGAACCTTCAGGGCCCCGGTGAAAGAAATTATGAAGGGCCCCCTGACCCCGGGCCAGGGCCCTTCCCTCTTCCCGCTGATCCTGGGGCCCTTTACTCCCATTGTGGGTCCCTTTATTACGGTCCCGCAGCAGCACCCTTTCACAAGTTCTGCAGCGGGCCCCCTTTCTGCCATCTGCCATCCTCCCCATGGTGGTGAAATGCAAGGGCCCGGTCGCAATTGCAACCTTTGCAATCCTGATAGTTCCTTCACTGGTGCCAGTCGTTTTTAATTTTTATTTTAATTTTATTATTTTTTTACCATTTCATTTTATTTCTTTTACAACTTTATTTTTATTGAATCAGAAAAGACCAGACTTTGAATGAAGTGCTCGATGGGTCACAATATTTAGTATATTGATTATATATAGTCTCTATATTATAATCAAGTGAGCTAATCCATAGCTTCGAAAAAAAAGGGGAAACATATTGGAATAAAAGTCATGTATAAATTCAAAAAGCAAGGGCACCTCCCTCTCCCGCAGCTTGCGTGCGTGACGTTGATGGCGTTGGCTCCGGCTGCGCCTACATATGGACACTATCCCCTGTTGGCTCACAATTGGCTATTCATCAAACCTACACCGGACTCCACATTGCAAAATTCATTTGATGACAGGTAACACCAACAGTGATTTGAATTTCACCTTCTCTACCTTTTCTTCTATCTGGATATTGGTCTCAGCTAGTCCTCATGCACTCTTCCTACTTTGCCCTACCTGGCAGTTTCTTTCTATATTCTCTCTTCACTAATTCTAGTTTCATCTTTATGCCAATCTCTAACTCACCAGCACTAATAGGTTCCAAACATTTGTCATTCAATTTCTCACAGTCTCTCCCTGGTCATGAATTCACACAACCCATTCCCCCACTAGAGCCATGAGTTGAGTCTTCTGGGATGCGTCCTTTCTCAGCTCCCTGGGGGAGTGCTTCCTGGTCGGAGGGGCTGCTCATGCCCCATGATACCATATCTCCTATACAGACCCCCTAGTCTAAGTAGTACTTGGACCATTTCCTTTTGTTAGTTTCATATCCTATGGCTAGATCAAATTAATTAAGAAATTCATATATGTTTTTGCAGAGAATCTCTTTCACACACTTGCTCCTGACGAGTGACAATAAAGTCACGAAACGAGTTGCGATAACAGATGTCATGTTTTTTAACCAATCATGTATCTAATTATCTATCAATGTATTGTGAAGTCTGCTCTTGTATTTTAAACCATTCCAATGTATATACATTTTCTGATATGTTATGACTTACCATTGATCATGCTATATTTTAAATTATCAAGTTTAATGATCATGTATTTATATTTGTGAAATAAATTATGGCTTTAATACATTCCATTTTTTGCTATCAGCTTTGTCCTAGATTTCATGATCTGCAGGTGCCCTTGCTTTTTGAGTTTATACATGACTTTTATTCCAATATGTTTCCCCTTTTTTTTCGAAGCTATGGATTAGCTCACTTGATTATAATATAGAGACTATATATAATCAATATACTAAATATTGTG